>BDSL01000203.1:0-69118 GCA_003116995.1 Yamagishiella unicocca | reverse complement strand
CCAGGGCCACCAGGCCCAGGGCCAGGGCCGGCCAGGGCCACCAGGGCCAGGGCCCGCCAGGGCCACCAGGGCCAGGGCCGCCAGGGCCACCAGGGCCAGGGCCCCAGGGCACCAGGGCCCAGGGCCACCGCCAGGGCCACCACCAGGGCCAGGGGCCAGGGCCAGGGGGGGGGGGGGGGGGGGGGGGGGGGGGGGGGGGGGGGGGGGGGGGGGGGGGGCAGGGCCAGGGCCAGGCAGGGCCACCAGGGCCAGGGCGGGCCCAGGGCCAGGGGGCCAGGGCCACCAGGGCCAGGGCCGCCAGGGCCACCAGGGCGGGGCCAGGGCCAGGCCAGGCCACCAGGGCCACCAGGGCCAGGGCCACCAGGGCCACCAGGGCCAGGGCTGCCAGGGCCACCAGGGCCAGGGCCGCCAGGGCCACCAGGGCCAGGGCCGCCAGTACCACCAGGGCCAGGGCCGCCAGGGCCACCAGGGCCAGGGCCGCCAGGGCCACCAGGGCCAGGGCCGCCAGGGCCACCAGGGCCAGGGCTGCCAGGGCCACCAGGGCCAGGGCCACCAGGGCCAGGGCCAGGGCCACCAGGGCCAGAGCCAGGGCCACCAGGTCCAGGGCCAGGGCCACCAGGGCCAGGGCCAGGGCCACCAGGGCCAGGGCCAGGGCCACCAGGGCCAGGGCTGCCAGGGCCAACAGGGCCAGTGTCGAGATGCTGTCCTAAGTTGAGAATGGGTCACACAAGCACTAGCATCACCAGGTTTACAGGTCGCAGAACTAGGACCAAACCACTTAGTGCTTAGCTGCTTATCATGTGACTTCTTTACTACTTCTTTATTACTTGATAGAAAGCTCTGTTCTGGACTCCTAAGCTAGCAGGGGCTCGGCCGTACAGACACGCATGGGGAGGGGGCAGACCGAACTTTTCCCCTCACCCCTGAATCGCGACACTCCCCCGCGGGCTGCACACTCCCCATCTACCTACAGCACAAAACTGCAAACCACAAATTTCCGTCAAATCGCAACACCATTGGCAACTCAACTCACGGAACAAGCCATCCGGAGCTACCAACCAGAAAAACAAACCTCAAACAGCTCACAGCGAACAAAACCCGCTCGCACCCAGCTGTACAAGCATCCTGCCACGTGCATCTCGCTGATCGTGCATCTCGCTAATCAAGCATCTCGCTGATCGTGCATCTCGCTGGTCACGCATCTCGCTGGTCACGCATCTCGCTGATCAGGCATCTCGCTGACCAAGCATCTCGCTGACCAAGCATCTCGCCGATCACACATCTCGCCGATTAAGCATCTCGCAGATCAAGCATCTCGCACATCACAGAACCGGCGTCGCACGCATAACCCCGTGCGCCTCTGTTTGGGCACCGCCGACCTAGGCAGTCAACAAAAAACGCGCAAAGCAAAGCTCAGCTTAAACCAGCCAAACACATTGCAACTGCCAACCGAAAACCTTCGGCCAAGTAAGGCGCGCAAACCAGCGCCCAAGAATTAGCGCTCTCACACACACCTGTGCGCAATGCTCTCAACTTCAACACCTGCCTGTCCCGACGCGTCGCACGTACTCCAGCACACACGCGAAGGACCAACGGTCAAAAACAGAACATGCTGTGTACGCGTCCGCACACACATGCACAGATCCTCAAGTCCGTCAAATGAATGATAGTCAGCCACACATCAACACCAGATGTACCGCAGTCTTCTCCGCAGTACGTCCCGCTTTTCCTCCCAAGTGGCTTCCGTCTGCCCCCAAGCTCCCCCGCTTCCTCCGTCTACCGCACTCCCAGCTCCTTGCGGAACGACTCAAACTTGGGCGCCGCAAGCGGCTTGGTCAGCACGTCCGCGATCATCTTGTCCGTTGGCACGTACGACACCGCCAGGTCTCCCAGAGCTACGCGCTCCCGCACGAAGTGGTACAGCACGTCGATGTGCTTGGACTGCGCCGAGTGCACTGGGTTGCGCATTAGCGATAGCGCGCCTTGGTTGTCGCCCAGCAGTACCGTCGGCGCAGCGCCCAACACTCCAAAGTCCACCATCCCTTTGCGAAGCCACAGCCCCTAGCGAGCGGCTGACGTGTGATCTTGCGCGATTGTCGATGGCCAACTCCATCGCGTCCTCAACGCCGCCATCTTGTATGGTGACGCCAGACTCAGTCCCAGACTAGACCACATGCTTCCAGCCATTGGAGTCTAGGGGAAGGAACAGTGCAGATTTCCACTCTGCAAAGCTCACTGCGCCTAGTAGCTCGGGGACATCGCTCGCCTTGAGGACTCCAGCCATTGCGGCTCCTAGTCGTCAAAGCATCCTATCCTCAGCTACTAATGTTCGATCTAACACTATCCCGTTATGCGGGGCTCATAACCTGTCGAGATGCTGTCCTAAGTTGAGAATGGGTCACACAAGCACTAGCATCACCAGGTTTACAGGTCGCAGAACTAGGACCAAACCACTTAGTGCTTAGCTGCTTATCATGTGACTTCTTTACTACTTCTTTATTACTTGATAGAAAGCTCTGTTCTGGACTCCTAAGCTAGCAGGGGCTCGGCCGTACAGACACGCATGGGGAGGGGGCAGACCGAACTTTTCCCCTCACCCCTGAATCGCGACAGCCAGGGCCGCCAGGGCCACCAGGGCCAGGGCCGCCAGGGCCGCCAGGGCCACCAGGGTCAGGGCCGCCAGGGCCGCCAGGGCCACAAGGGCCAGGGCTGCCAGGGCCACCAGGGCCAGGGCCGCCAGGGCCACCAGGGCCAGGGCCGCCAGGGCCACCAGGGTCAGGGCCGCCAGGGCCGCCAGGGCCACCAGGGCCAGGGCTGCCAGGGCCACCAGGGCCAGGGCCGCCAGGGCAACCAGGGCCAGGGCCACCAGGGCCACCAGGGCAAGGGCCGCCAGGGCCACCAGGGCCAGGGCCGCCAGGGCCACCAGGGCCAGGGCCGCCAGGGCCACCAGGGTCAGGGCTGCCAGGGCCACCAGGGCCAGTACCACCAGGGCCAGGGCCACCAGGGCCACCAGGGCCAGGGCTGCCAGGGCCACCAGGGCCAGGGCCGCCAGGGCCACCAGGGCCAGGGCCGCCAGGGCCACCAGGGCCAGGGTCACCAGGGCCACCAGGGCCAGGGCTGCCAGGGCCACCAGGGCCAGGGCCGCCAGGGCCACCAGGGCCAGGGCCGCCAGGGCCACCAGGGCCAGGGCCGCCAGGGCCACCAGGGCCAGGGCCGCCAGGGCCACCAGGGCCAGGGCCGCCAGGGCCACCAGGGCCAGGGCCGCCAGGGCCACCAGGGCTGCCAGGGCCACCAGGCCCAGGGCCAGGGCCACCAGGGCCAGGGCCAGGGCCACCAGGGCCAGAGCCAGGGCCACCAGGGCCAGGGCCAGGGCCACCAGGGCCAGGGCCACCAGGGCCAGAGCCAGGGCCACCAGGCCCAGGGCAAGGGCCACCAGGGCCAGGGCCGCCAGGGCCACCAGGGCCAGGGCTGCCAGGGCCACCAGGGCCAGGGCCACCAGGGCCACCAGGGCCAGGGCCACCAGGGCCACCAGGGCCAGGGCCGCCAGGGCCACCAGGGCCAGGGCCGCCAGGGCCACCAGGGCCAGGGCCGCCAGGGCCACCAGGGCCAGGGCCGCCAGGGCCACCAGGGCTAGGGCCGCCAGGGCCACCAGGGCCAGGGCTGCCAGGGCCACCAGGGCCAGGGCCGCCAGGGCCACCAGGGCCAGGGCCGCCAGTACCACCAGGGCCAGGGCCGCCAGGGCCACCAGGGCCAGGGCCGCCAGGGCCACCAGGGCCAGGGCCGCCAGGGCCACCAGGGCCAGGGCTGCCAGGGCCACCAGGGCCAGGGCCACCAGGGCCACCAGGGCCACCAGGGCCAGGGCCACCAGGGCCAGCAGGGCCACCAGGGCCAGGGCCACCAGGGCCACCAGGGCCAGGGCCAGGGCCACCAGGGCCAGGGCCAGGGCCACCAGGGCCAGGGCCAGGGCCAGGGCCACCAGGGCCAGGGCCAGGGCCACCAGGGCCAGAGCCAGGGCCACCAGGGCCAGGGCTAGGGCCACCAGGGCCAGGGCCACCAGGGCCAGGGCCGCCAGGGCCACCAGGGCCAGGGCCGCCAGGGCCACCAGGGCAATTAGGGCCAGGGCCGCCAGGGCCACCAGGGCCAGGGCCACCGGGGCCAGGGCCGCCAGGGCCACCAGGGCCAGGGCGGCCAGGGCCACCAGGGCCAGGGCCTGCAGGGCCAGGGCCAGGGCCAGGGCCAAGTGTGCACGATGGTGAAGGGGGGGTGGGGGTGCGGGGGGGGGGGTGAAGCCCCCCCCCTTCACCTTTATCGTTTCGAGGCCTCGAACTGGCAACTCGCCGAATTGTGCACGGCTGCGACCACGACCAAGGCGCTCCTGCCTCGAACGAATTTACAAAGGATCACGGTGACTTGCCAAGCCCGGCCAAGCTTGGCCGGGTGACTTGCCAAGCCCGGCCGGCTGTACCACACGCCCACACAGACACGGCGTGCCGTACCACACAGACACGGACAGAGGCACGGACAGGCCCGGTGAAAGTAAGGCCTTCGCAGGCGGCTACGCTAAAGCTTCGCGACCTTGCTCCGGCTAAAGCTTCGCTGCCTTGCTCCGGCTATGTTTCAGCTTGCTCCCTTTCCTGGTAATTCAAATTTGTCCCAGTCTGTTACACACTGGCCCACAAACTCATGAGACCATGTCTTCCACCTCAAAACAAATAGACGCAATGGACGTAAATCTGTCCCGCTGGCATCACCCTGCAGGGTGTGCTGTTGAGTTGAAGCTGACCCGGGACAACTACCCTCATGCGCTGGAGGGCCTGGTTTCCAAGCATGTCCGGACCTACATCCCTGATGGTCCCAGCGTGGGGGGCAAACAGCGCCAACCGTACGCGTTGCTGCCAACGCAGGCACGATTTTTCATCAAGGCAAAGGAGTAAGTGCTTCCGCGGGCAAGCGTGATGTGACCACAGCCCTGCACTGCTGATCCAAGTTTGTTTACATGTCACTAGGCGCCGATTGCTAGTTATGGGGGTGAACCTTATGCGGCTGCTTTCACTCCCTGCAATCACTCGGGGAACGGCGCGATGTCTGTTATCGGGATTTCTGTCTGTTATCCTTAGGGGTGCAACCCCTCACAACCTCTAGCGTATGGTCGCGGTCGCGTAACCCTGACAACTTAATATATTTGTGTGAGGTGTACCCCAAACGACATGGTTATGCGCTGTAGGCCCTCAAGAATTGCAGGTTGCGGTCTATGGGCCGACAGCAACGCATCCCATAATGCGGCAAATGAAAGCCACTGTTCGCGGGTTCAGTCACGATGGGGCACCGCGTTTAGTGTCGTACAGGGGGGGAAAATTGAAATCCAAGCCCAGGCCGCATCTTCTTCATTTCTTTGCAAACAATGTTATTATTTAGGGCCACATCGAACTTGCTGTAAGGAGAAGTCAGTGGGAAAGACGGACCTGCATTTCACGCTGGTTGCCGCGCCGCTTGCAGAAGTTCACAAATCGGCATATGATAATATTGGTTGGTTATGAACTGACGGATAGTACCGCAATCCAAGGGCCGGACAATGAAAAAGGAGCCCAGGTGCCAACTTTGCTGGCAATGCGAGTCGCGTTTGACGCAACGCACGACCTGTGGATATCGATAGGCAGTATTATATTTATTTCGTACAATGCCACGTTGTAGGCCGTGAAAGATCTGCAATGTTTCGACACAGTTTCAGCGCAGCCCGTACGCAAGGAAAGCCACACGCCCGTGGGTACCCACTCATATCGGACATAACATTCGCAACTTAGGTCAGATATACAGAGCAGTTGCTTGGCAAACAACGCCAGTTCCGCATGTATAGCGTTGCATCGAACCCTCTGTGCTACCGGAGGTAATGCGGCACCTCCCGGCCTCCAAAGGGTGTCGACCTCAAGACTCATGCGACCCTCGACGCTTCACCACTAAACTGCGTGGGCCACGCCGACTGCTACTTTAGCGTGCACGAAGAAGACCAGCTCTTCGGAGCCAACCTCGACGCATACACGCACGTGTTCAAAGGGCTCTCTGTTGCCCACCCCGATCCAAACCCTGAGAGTGTCAAGAAAGCACTCGCCTGGGCCGTCGCCAGCGCTGAGTCAGAATGGAACTCCACAGAACCAACGGCAACCCTGCTCACAGTTCCATACAGCAAGACTGGGCCCTATACCACGCTTCTGGACAGCCCCCTCGTACAGCGAATCGCCCGCATAAAGGAGGGCGGCGCCTGCACACTCACGCTTGGGATGGGGACGCACAAAACCGTGGCCAAGTACGAGCACGGCCTCGATGTCCTGCTGGTGGCCAACGGAACCGCTGTCGAGGGCCTCAACGCATGCTCCATAAAGCGGCTCAGGGCCCAGCTCGAACGGGCAGGGGCGGATGTCACCCTAATGAGGCGCCAGCTGCGCAGGGAGACATCACAGGGCGACGAGTTAGCCTCGCAAGTACGATACTACCCGCAGCGAGCCAGCAAACGCATAAGAGAACTTACTAGGAACCCGCCGCCTGCACCGCGCAACACAGCCCTGGTGCTTAGCTGCGCTGAAAGCGACAGGCAAAACCTAACCACGGCGTACCCGGTTCGGATGCCGCTGTACTATGAAGCGAATAACATACTATGGACTGATGGCAGCTGCATCAAACCAACGGCCGCAGGCGAACCCAACGCCCTCGGCGCCGCTGTCTTCAACCCGAAAACAGGCGACACCCTTCATGTTGATCCAAATGGCTTTGAGTGCACGAATACGATCCAACGTGCGGAGCTGGCCGCCATAAGGGCTGCGCTTTCGGAATACGCGCCAACATGTACAACGACTATCACTATCGCAACGGACTCGAAGGTCTCGCTAGACCTGATAAAAAGAGCTATCAATGAACCAGAGAAACTACACATCTCGAAGCACAAAGCCATCCTACTGAGTATTGCTGGCCTGCTGTACGACTGCGCGACAAACGGCACTCCAGTGCGCCTGGTTAAAGTCCTCGGCCATAGCGACCTCTACGGCAACAACTGCGCCGACGCAGGTGCAACCGCGGTTGCGAAGGGCGACGTTAAAGCGACGGTTACCGAACCGGCAGACAATGCCCCGTACGACCGACACTACTGGTTGCGAAACCGGGCTAACAACCAGTACGTCTGCGACCTCAACCAGGGAATCATACGGATACTCCCGACACACACATTCGCCGGATATACCAACGACACTGTCTACACACAACAATGGGGTGAGGCCGCGACATCCCTCTGCGCCAAAACTAGCAACGCCTACCTCCTCACACAGCATACCTGCCACTGGCTCACGAAGCAAGTACTCAACGCACGATACGGATACCTCTACAACGCCAAACTGCAGCAACTGTACGGCCGAGGGGGTGATGGCAAATGCCCTGTCTGCCGCCACTGCAGGCCTGGGGGACCTATACAAGACTCTGGAGGACACATCTTGGGGGGGGGTGCGCACCCAACCATGAAAGGAATGTATATAACGCGACACAACGCGGCCGTACGCATCCTAGTGGAAACCATCCACAACGGTAAACATGGAGGCGGATACCTGATCATGGATGCCGGGCGGCAGGAGGACCTGCCCCCGTACTGTGCCGGACAGCGCCTCCCCGCCTGGATGCTGATGCCGGAGGATGCTGATGCCTCTGAGCTTGGAAAAATGAGACCGGACATCCTCTTCATCCCCGAGCTGCCACTGAGCAGTACGCGGGGTACAAGCAGCAGACCTTACAAAGGGCCAGCCGACAAACGGAAGTGCAATGTCTACATTATTGAAGTCGGCTACACCGGAGACCTTAACCACTCTGAAAAGGAAGAACAAAAAGCCGAACAACACCGCCAACTAGCCGACAAACTACAGCGGGCAGGCTGGACGGTGCACTACACCGACACGGACATTGTTACCCTAGGCACCACAGGCACCGTCCCAAACACACTTAAGCCCCTCCTTATCAAGCTTGGGGCAACACCAGGCAACGCCGAGGGATGCTGCATGAAATTACACAAGCACGCGGTGAATAGCATGGGAACCATAATCCAGTGCCGACGAAAAATGGGCGGCCACACCCACACGACACAGGGGGGTTAGGGGGGTTCTGACACCTTCGCTTCCCACGGTGGTGCGGGCATACAGGGGGGAGACCCCCTCAGTTCCCCACCCCCTTAACACACGCTAGGGCTACGCCCAGCGACACTATTATTATTATTATTGCAGTGGTAAACCCAAACTCCAAAGCGTGCCCCGAGGATCGATACGATATTGAGTCCGCACGTCGCTCCGCCAGGCGGGCTGCCTGCAATCCGGCGGGGCTCCAAGCCAGGCCCTGAGGGCCACCACAGCCCAACCCCAGGAAACCTGACAACGGCCGTTCGGCCTACAACTTTGCAAACAGCACATACATACGGAAAGGTACTTCACCTCCAAAGCGCGCGGCGAGAATCGATATGCTTCTTAGTCAGAATGCTGCTCCACCGCCAGGTGGGATGCAATAATCCGACGGGGCTCCAAGCGGGCCCTGAAGGCCACCGCGGCCCAACCCTAGGAAACATGACAACGGCCATTTGGCTTACAAGCAACGTTGCACACAGCACATACATACAGTAATAACCCCGACCTCCAAAGCGCGCGGCGAGAATCGATACGCTTCTCAGCAGTCGGAATGCTGCTCCGCCAGCAGGTGGGGTGCAATCCGCCGGCGGCAGGGTTCCAGCCAAGCAAGCAAGCAAGCAAGCAAGCCAACCCAGGCCACCGCCCAAGCCAACCCAAGCCAACCCAGGCCACCGCAGCCCAATCCTAGGAAATCGGACAACTGCCGTTCGGCCTATCTACAACGTTGCACACAGACGTACATACTGTACAGTAACCACCGGGCAGAGTCCGTTCTTCAGAGTCCGTTCTTCCTGAACTATGGCTTCCATCCTGCGCTACCTGTCTGGCGGGAATTGGATGTTAACGTTCCTGCTGCGAAGAGCTTTGCTAAGAACTTTGTGTCTCGGCTAACTGATGCTAAAGCGTGCCTGGAATCCGCGCAACAGCGTGCTGCAGATTACTACAACCGCAACAAGAAGGACGTTACTTTCACTCCGGGTCAGTTAGTTATGCTGAGCACCAAGAACCTCCGCGCGCTGGCGGTTGGTTCGCGGAAACTGTTACCCCGGTGGGTCGGTCCCTTTCCTGTCATACGCATGGTCGGTTCTGTTGCTGTTCAACTGCGCCTGCCATCTGATATGCGTATTCATTCGACTTTTCATGTGTCCCTGATTCGTCCTTACCGGTCGAAGGATTCTGACATGGAAGTTGATGCTGCTGACACTGTCCCTACTGATCCGGGCCCTGTCGACTGGCTGCCGAACAAACAACCTCTCTGGACGGTTGAACGCGTTCTGGACTATCGTTGTCGCCGCGTACGGTCTGGCCGCAAATTCCGTAATGTGCACGAGTGGTTTGTCAAATGGGCAGGCTTTTCGTCTGAGCATAATAGCTGGGAACCTGCGCATCATTTCACTTCGGATCTGAAACCGGAGTTGGAATCTGTTAAATTGGCCTCTAAGCGTGCAGCGGGGACGCTGCCGCCGGAGGGGGGATAGTTGTTGTATCACGTTCTGGACTTAACGTGATGGCGACAATGATCTGTTTCCCGCCAATTCTGCCTGTTCGACGTACACTACTGACGTACGTCTCTGAAGGCTGTAACTCTGCCGTTACAGACTGGAACTGTGAATCTGTCACAGTTGGGAATCTGTCCTGGGCTGACTGTTTCTGCATCGTTTGGAGAACTGGGTCTAACGGTCTGTCGTTACCCACTGAGCCGGCTGTCGTACTGCTACAGCACTGTCAGTGTTCTTAAACACTTGCTGTTTCTCTAAACGGTAGTTCTGACTGCCCCCAGCAGTTGGACTTTAGCCTACAACACCAACCTACTGCTGCTGTCCTCCAACAGCGCCACGCACCGGCCCATCCAGCCAAGCAAGAAGCTAGTCGACTGCCGTATATATATACGTACATAGTCAAAGACATTACTAGCTTTATATCCGTGCCTAGCTAGCTATACCTTTTCCGTGCCTAGCTATTGCCGCCCTGCCGCTGCTTGCGCCCCCAACACGCAGCACCAAGCAACAGCTGCTGCCTGTGCTGCAGAAAAGCAGGTAGGTAGGAAGGCTAGGACAGCTGCGTGCAGCTGCGTGCGCATGCATACATGCATCCACACACCCCGGCAGATGCCAGCCCCGCCTGGCAGGTGCCAGCAGTTGCTGCGTACGTTGCAGATGCCAGCCCCGGCAGATCCCCGCTGTGACAGCAGATGCCGGCCCCGGCAGATGCGATGCCCGCTGCGACATACAGATGCCAGCTGCAGCCGGGAGATAGATACTGCCGCCATGCATACCAGAACAATACCATACGTGCAATGCATGCGTACGTTCATTCAGGGCTTTTAGCAGGTGATGTCCGCCCGCGGCAGCAAACATTATTTCTGCGCACACTGTTTGCGCCGCCTTCTGCCCCATGTACACGTACGGCCTCTATCCGTCCGCGTGTGCTGCCGCCGCCTGAACGGTTACAGGCAGGCTTCCTGTGCGTGTCACCTGAGCCCCCTGCGTGCACTGCCTACCTACCCTCAAACGCCGGGGCTGCCTGAGCTGTCTACCAGCTGTGCGTGTGCCGGCCACACTGCATGCATGCACCGCTGCCGGCGGGGCCAAGTTACCCATGTCCGACGCAACTTCTGCTTCCGTATCAGCAGAGGCGTGGATACATCGATGATGTCAGGTGAAGGTTATCGATCTAATGGGTGATGGTAATATTGTTCTTTACCTGCGTTGTGGGTATGCTTGCATACTTGCACGGTTCGCAATGTATGTGATTGCTGTGCAAAGCGCTGGTTGCTCTCATTACGATACAGTGTTCACACATAATGCCTTCATTTTACTTGCTTAATAGTGTAAAGCCTCTGCGTTCTGGAAATTGGCAAATTTCAGCGTGACATGCAGGTCCGTCTTTCCCACTGACTTCTCCTCACAGCAAGCTCGATGTGGCTCAAAATAATAACATTGTTTGTGAAGGCATGAAGAAGATGCGGCCTGGGCTTGGATTTCAATTTTTCCCCCTGTACGTCACTAAACGTGGTGCCCCAGGGTGACGCAACCCTGTTCGCGCTAACTATGTAACTATGTAACTTTTACTTAATAGTTTTCAAGTTGAAGCAGCTAGCTCGATTATTACTCAGCTCCGCTTTACTCCACTGGGGTGTGTGACTCTACTCTACTGGGGTGTAGCCGGCAGCGCTCCGGCGACTCCAACCATCAGCTTAGTTTTGTACATGTTTATCGCTGTTGCATTCGGCGGGCACAAGCACTTCTTGCAGCTTGCTGACGGGGATGACAGCCGTCGGATCTTATCGTGTTCCCCGTCGGATAAGCGCTCCCTATGTTTGTCGTTGAATTTGTGTTATAATAATGATATAAATTATAGTTGTAATAGCCTGGGAGGCCTGGGAGCTTGCCAGAATGAATCAGATGCACGCGCGACGCTCTGCACAGTTTCCACTCCGGCTATAGGAAAGGGGGTGCATACATGCTTGGGGGAATCTGTCAGCGCGTGATGCGTCGTGTCTTTGAGGACAGTGTGCTGCTGTGTGTGTTTGTGGCACGTCGATGTATTCTAAGGTGGTCGGGTATTTTCAGGCAGCGGCAGGTAGGGCCAAGGGCCTTGTAATAGCTGCAGGAGTTACATAGGCGCATGGGGCAGAGGCTGGCCGTGCGGCGCCACATTTTGTGTGTCAATCAATGCAAAAACACAACGGGTGAATCCCTTTCTGGTCACATATGCTGCTACCCATTCAATAGACCCACTGCACGGTAAATGCGCGTATAGCGCACTACATCTGCTGCTTGACAACCCTCCCGCTTGGTTCCTTCACTTCCTCCCTTTTCTCCTCCTCCTCCTGCCTCCTTGGTGAGAAGGTCACAAAGGGTAGACCATGGGTCGAAAAGTCGAGGAGTCACATCCCCTTGCCACTACCCTGTCACACACACATGCCCATAGGCCTCCCGAATAATGACGTCCATTACATTGTATGCAGGACGTGAGGGCGACTGGGTGCGCACGTGCAGCCCTTGCCCCGGGCCCACTCTGCCCCGGCTCCAGCCCTGGTGGCTACAGCCCTGGCCCCATAATCGCCCCGGCCCCCACCACGGAATAGCACGATACAAAGCCGCCGATTGCAGTACTAGTCCGCTACCCACACTCGATACATCCGGAAAAACCCGCCGGTGTGGTCAGCTATGCCGGTGGCAGCCGCTTGAAGATGTACGCCGTAAACTTGTGGCCGCTGCCTGACATGCCCACGCCTGTGCACACTGCAACGAGTTCCAGGTCACAGAATCCAGCGCTTGTTAAAGATTCCTGCATGTTGACCTCGCTGTGTTGCACAAAGGCAAGGCCCTGCATATGCGCATGCAAACAATCGTCAGTGCGGTCATAATGTAAGCGTGGCCAGTAGCAGTATGCGCCGTACAAACCTTGAGATCTTTGCTTGCGTTGACCCTGGTGGCAAGCTCCTTGCTTGCGGTCGTCCGGTGCCCAACCCTCCCAGAAAGTGTACAGGTGGGTCGAACCATCAAGGCAATTTTCAGGCAGCTCAGCGACCGATGAGTGCTGGACTTTTGGCCACCATACATGACGCCAGGTAGCGAGCAGCTATTTCCCCTGCAAGACAACAACGCCTGTCGAGAATCACACCACTTGGCAGGTCACAACAATGCTGAGGGATTAGTTCTCCTTACCGTGAGATTTAAGAAAGGATGCACACAAGGTGTAACGAAGGTCGCGAAAAGGCCTCCTAGGATGCTGAGCGAGCGTACTTATTAGTACTTTATAGGTCTGCTGTGCAGCCTTATGTGCTTTCTGTGTAGCGTCGCTACATTCCCCCCCCTCTGAAGGGCGCACGTCCTCGGGCACCCACGCTACACAGAAAGCACATAAGGCTGCACAGCAGACCTATAAAGTACTAATAAGTACGCTCGCTCAGCATCCTAGGAGGCCTTTTCGCGACCTTCGTTACACAAGGCTATGCGGCAGGCCTCCACGGCCTGTGATGCCCTGCCAACATCCAATTCAAATCCCCAGGCGTGTCGCAGTCCCAGTAGGACTGTGTGCACCAGCGCCCGACCAAGCAAGGCCCGCGCCGGGGTCCACAAGCACGCTGAATGAGCACATGCCAGTGAGCAGGACGAGCAGCGCGAATATGGTGGAAATGCCCTTGCAGGCCAATGTGCCGTACATGCCGGGTCCACCGTTGGCACCACCGCCCAGCAGCCTGTTCTGCGCGGTTTAATGGTGGCACGACACAGTTAGTTTGGGGCGGGCTCACGAACTCGAAACCCCGTGACATACCTCCATGTGTGACCACTTCGATTGTACAGCTTGGATGGCCTCGCTTGCTGGTTTCAACACTGTGGGCGTGACCACATCTGCACGTCCATGTTACAGGTGCTCAGCAACAGGGGCCCTGCCAATAATACCAACAACTATGAACAGAACTTACCCCCAACGAGTCGGTAACTTGCAGTAATGAGCTGGTCCGCGTTGCTGCCAGCAGTGGACAGCCATACGACCCCATCACTGTCACGAAGTTGGCTGATCAACACCTGCAGCAGTAAGGAACGCCACCAAAAACGCGACCTCCCTTGCCCATCAGTGGCAAACCTAACATCCCGCAAGCACCGAAGTCGAACCAAGGTAACTGCTGCTAAACTGCTGCTGCACGGGGAGCTGCTACACTGCTACACTATCGCTAGACTGCGCTTTCCCAGGCCTCTGCAACCGCACCTCAAGGCATCCCGTGGCGGGTGCGTCGGCGACCTGACTGCATGGAGAGGGCATAACCGCATTCTGAGCTCACGGAGCTGCCACCGTTGCTACACTGGCATGACCCAGGTGTCAGGACCCTTGCCATCTCACCTGAATGCATGTGGACGTGTCCGCCGCCTGTGCAGTAGCAGCCTCACCCACCCCAGCCACTGCGCCCACTGCCGCTGAGAAGGGCAGCCCACCCTCTACGTCCTCGGCTGGTTCAGGCGGCGACTCCCTCCCTCCTGTAGCAGCAGCTGTCTCCTACGTCATTCAGATTGGAACGGGGCGGGGCAGTCGCGTCGGGGCGGCACCACAGGGCAAAAAGCAGCTACATTAGTATGGCATAAGTGACGGCATCACCCACTCACAGACATGTCATTTAGCGCCACGCCTTCCTTCCGCCTTCCCCCACGGGGCTGTGCCCACCCGCACGGCAAAACGAAAGCTACACCGTTGCTACAATGGCATGACACAAGTAAGCGCCAAGGCCCATGCCGTCTCACCTGAATGCATGTGGACGTGTCCGTGGCCTGCGACCCAGCAGCCACTGAGAAGGGCAGCCTACCCTACCTCCACGTCCTCAGCCGGTTCAGGCGGGGACGCGTCCCGAGATCCGATGGCGCCGTCCCGGGTTTGGGTAATGGGGCAGCGGGCCCCGCCCATAGACCTGACCGCTTCCGGGTGGAGGGGCAGTGCCGCACAAGGCGCTTGCGGGCCGGCAGCTGCCGTGCGTGGCCGCCTGAGAGCGGGTAGTCGTCCCCGCACGGCGGCCTGCTGGCCCAGCCTGTGTCGGGTCGGTTGGATGTGCCGGGTTGGATGTGATATGGGCTGGGAGGCTTGCGACTGTAGGGGTAGCCATGCTAACTGCTCTTTGGCTGGTAGTTACAGGCACATGTCGTGACACAGTGCTGGTAATGCGCGAGATGGTGGGAATTCTCTTTCCCCGGCTGGTGTAGCAGCGCCGAGCGGCTTCGTTCTAACCCGTTCGGGGTCGGTTGGAAGTGCCGGGTTGGAAGTGATATCGATGGTCGCCAGTTGGACCCGGCTTGAAACGAATACTCCCCAGCCACAATCTGTCCATACAATTTATACGTGCTCGAGGAAGTGCGGATCCAAGGCCCGGGAAGTGCGGATCCAAGGCCTGGGAAGTGCGGGCTCGAGGTGCGGTTCCGATCGTACAAGTGTAAGCTTAATAACACGAAGCATAAGAAACAACTTCGATTCCCCTCCACTTGTGGTAATGGCAGGCCCTGACCCCATTCGTTTCGCTGTAAAACTGTGGGCAACCCTTAACGGGTGGGCTAAGCCACCGGGCATCATCATCAAAGTTATTAAGCAGCCTTCCGCAGGAAGAAGACTCTGCCGAGCGAGATATGGCAAACCATCCAAAAACCCCGACCAAGGGGCCAGAGAAAAAACAGCGGCATCAACCACCCAGGGGGAAGTAGCCTAAGCGTCCATCCTGTAAGTGCTTAGATTTGTTGATCCCCAGAGCAACGGGAAGCATAACACAGACCAGCAATAATTGCTGTATGTAAGTGTACAATACAAGTCTCGAGATGTGTCCATAATGGAAGTACTGCCCGTCCAAGTTTGGGCTCACATTCACGACTGCACCCCTTTGTCCCTACGTACCTCTTGGGTTGCCTAACTCACTGCTGCATGCATGGACTCTCACGTTGTCAAGACTGGCAGACCGCCACCCGCAGAGCCACCTCCAGTGGAGCATGAACACCACTGAACCACCACACACTGATGACTAGTCATGCCTCCATGCCATCATTTTCGGCAGGTTCCGGCCCCTGAGCGGGGCCACTGCTTCCAGGCTCAGCCGCCCCCACCGCTGGCCACCCTTTCCCCGACTCTTCAGGTGCAATGGATCGGGCCCTGCCCCTCTCCATATCCGCCACAGTGCCGGCAGCTAGCGCCGCTACACAGCCAGCAGTCGCTGAGGCGTCATCAGTGGTGGCCGCAGCGGTGCCGTTGCCTCCGCTGCATTCGGCCGCCGGGTTGTCATCTGGCACTGCCACCGCCACCACTGCCGCCGCCACTGCAGGCGCTGTCGTTATTGTGGGGCCGGTGGCAGCCGAGAGACCCGAGTGGAAGGACTTGGACGTGGAGTTCTGCACGAGGGGAAGCGGATTACGATGGGCATTCTTTCTTGACACCTCATGGAGACCTTGCAAAGACTTCGTGGGTATGGTCTCACAGCTTCCTCGGTTGGGAGAAATCTCACCCGTCCTGGAAAACGTTGTGCCCCCAATGAATAACCCACAGAACTCGTGATCTGTCGCCGACGCACTTCCCACGCTATAGCTATATCATCCCCCCCACCATCCCCATCTTGTCACCTTGGTGAGGTCACGCAGGAGCATGGTAGCATAACAGGACGAGGGCAGCTGGAACTGCAGCTCCAGAGCCAGCAGCGGCCCGCTGCCGCTGACAGTGCTGCTGTCTCTGCTGCCAGCCTCGTTGCCACAGGGCCGCCCATTTGGCCTCCCGCCGTGCCGTTGCAGCAGCTCCAAGTCAGTAAGCACAAGTGAGTCATCGTTGGGGTCCGTATACCTGAGCAGTGAGGAGGAACGGGCGGGGAGCAGGGGGAAGGCACATATCCAGTGAATGCCGTGCCGTGTGTACCTGTTTAGCGCCGTCTTATGACAGCGTGATATTTGTGCGTGTTTGAAAGGCATAAGTCGCAGTTCCGCCCACGGCATGCCATACCCGCTCGAAGACGGCCCAAGGTTGTCACTTCCCCGCGCTGCCGTGCTGCTGCAGGCTGGCTTGGGGGAAGACTCCTCTCACGGTTTGGCTCCACGACGACATCCCTTTCCTCCCCACTGCCAGCACTAGCCAATCTCCCCCCCGCGTCCTCGTCCTCATTGATCCCCCGCTCCATCACCGCCTTGTGCCATCACTGAAGACCCAGTCATGCAAACTATTACGTGCATGCTGAAGCCGATGCCTTGCATGGTGGTCGGGTAAGCATCATGTACGATAGGAGCAGGTAGCCCACCTCTTGAAGGCGAAGCGGAAGCCCTTGGGCCGGTGCAGCAGGTACCGATAATCCCCGCTGAGGGAGGCGAAGGACAGCTCCCGGTTAGCGGCAGAGGACGCAGCAGGCTGGACCAGGTCTACACCGGCATCAGCAGCAGCCTGGAGGAGGAACGTAGGTGAACGGGGGAGTAGAGTGGTGGCTGAGCGGGAACAGGCGAGGCAATGTCCGTCAATTATGCCCTCATCTCACCTTCCGCATCCAGACTCCCGTCTCGTGCTCTGGGTACGATACCTCCGTCCCTGGCAGCGGCAATACGACATCGAACACACTGTACCGCACTTCCGCCACGTCAGCCTCCGTCACCACTTTGACCGCCGTCAGCCGCCAAGCCGCGCTGGCTGTCGCGGGTGGCGACAACGACGTCCCAGCAGGTGGATGCTGCTGTGACTGCGCGGCGCCATCGAGGGCTGCAGTGCGTCACACGGGAGCCGTGAGTTGCGTCAGCGTGGGGTGGTTTGCGCTGCTAGTCAACCCGTGTCGGGAGGCACGTGTTAACATGGTTGGGGTGGGCCTACGTTCATAACGGTCTAGTCCGCCTGAGCTGAAATCGCTCTCCCAAACACGAATGCGCTTTCATTGGTTGCCCACAGGCAACCCCGTAACGTACGGTCCCGTTTGAACCAAAATGACCCACCTTCGGAATCCTCCAGCAGGCCTTCGGCACCCTCCGCGGCATCGTCGCCGGCCCCGTCGGCACCCATCATTAGCCCCTCACCGCCGTCTGAGCCACCAGCCGCCATGCTTGTCCGCGGCATCACCAGGTCCCCAACCACCACACGATCGTGGCCATACTGCCGTATCCTGGGAGAGAGGAGGGACTGAGAGTTTAGATGTAAGCGGGGGCGCTTCCGCTGTGCAATAACGGTGCGATAATAAGTCGCCCCACCCCGCTTCGACCTCGCTGCCTGGCAGGGCACCTTCATCGACCCCTTCACTTTCGCGCTTTCCAATCCTGGCATATAGGCCGTCCCCACCTTAAATCCCGGCCCACTCGACCTCCTCCAACTCCCCCGCCACACACAACCCCCCCTCCACCTCCCCCGCCGCGGCTGACCCTCCCGTCAACCGACGGCGCCCAACCTACCCCCTCCCCCACCTGCCACCCACGTTTTAGCCCCCACCTGCCGCCGGTCCCACCGCCACTCTGGCTGATGCAGCTGCCCTCGTCAAGCTCAAACCGTTTTCCCCGGCATGCAAACACAAACGCATGCTCAAACCTTTTCCTCCTGGGTTACATTTTTTCCTGTAGGTCGATCTACGGGCTTCTTCTCACCCGCTCCCTCTCCCTGCCCCGCACAAATCCCCCCCTTTCCCGGTCCAGGTGTCCGAAGGCTATGCACCAGCTACACTTCCCATGTCGAGTTACCGGTTCTTTTATGTAACCCCCCCCTTCCCGCCACCGCCACCCCTCCGCCCCACCTGCGTTCCCTTGCTGTTGTCACGCACGCCGCCTCCGCGCCGCCTGACGTGCACCTCCATGTGCGTGCACGATGATGCCCATCCAGCCCCCCGTACTTTCCTGCCTACCACCGTGTCGTCGTACGACGCCTCGCTATACACCCCATTTAAACACATCAGCCATCCCAACAGCCGACTCCGTCTCTTTCGCCGCGCGGCCTGGGACTCTTCGTCGCTTTGGCCCCTGTTCCCCAATTCTGGTTCTGTCACAACGCCTGCTGTTTGCCACCCTCCAGCATGAAATTCCAGGTGTACTAAAACGGTTTTACTACTAAGTGTCGACAAACGGGTGACCTCTCAATCCCCGCCCCCTCAACCCCACTCCCTGCACCCCATCCCCCGCAACCCCACCGCGGCGCCCCCGCCCCCCCCCCGTCACCACGCACGCACCCACCTGTGGCTTGCCGCCGAGTTCCACACGAAGCTCTGCCACGCGTGCAGGTACATCATGCGCAGCGTTCGCGGCACGGCCAGCATGGCAGCGGACCAGGCCCCACGACCCTGCCGCACAAGCGCCCCAAGCACCGCCCGCTCGCCGAGCATGAAGGGCGGGATGGCACGTAGGGCGCCCTGCTCCAGAATCACAAGGGGATGCAGGGGGAGGTTTGCAAGGAAAACCCAAGTACGAAGAAAAAACCGTTTGGGACATATGTTTGCTTAAAATGCATGCTGGAGACCTTGGTAGCATCTGAACGAAGACGGCCCCCAGTTCAGGGCGGTGGTCTGGCAACCAAACGATGTGGAATTTGGGTCAGGCAACAGACCCGCCATTAGCTTTGCGTTCCGCGCACGATCCCGTGGTCCCTCATGCTAATTTACGCCACTCCCACTCCAGGGGGTTGTGAGCGGCAGAGGTGGCATCGGACAGCGCGGCCATCAGCTGCACACGGGCGCAGCCGCTGGCTCATCGCCATCATAACACGTCCGCAGGGGCAGGGGCAATGGGTCGTACCTTGGCGTCGCCGTTGTCGAAGAACAAACGCCGGGCCGCCGCGATGTCGGGCCGCTCGTCGGGCCGCCCAGTCAGCACCAGCCGCACGGCTTTCTCGTACTCGCAACGGAGCAGTGCCCGTCCCACCTGCAAAATGCGTTGACGGGGTGTCGCAGGGTCAGTCCACGTCCGCTTGGGGGTCCGACCCGGGGGTCATGGTGCTGGTAGAGGTAACCAGTATCATAGAGGGGAGGGCTGAATGAATCCTACTACTTGTAGGGCGTCGCAGCCGGGCCCGCCGATGGCGGCGCCATCACCCATCCAGAGGTCTGCCGGCGGGCTGCGGGGCCGAAGCCTAGCGATTTACGTGATCATCCACTGCAAAGTGTGCACCTGGGGAGAATACCAGCAGCGGGATCGCGCTCCACACCTCGTGCGTAGGGGCGCCGCCGGTACCGAAGCGCTGCAGCCCGAAGTAGTTGATGAAGCCGTCCCGCGCAACCGCCTCGCACGCGGCGGACACCTGCAGGGGTTGGGCGTTACAAAACGCGTTACAACTATCCGCTACGCACTTAATGCATGGCAGCACCGTCGAGGGCAGTCGTGAGTACTGGGGCTGCAGGCGCCCGCCAAGTTCGGATTGCCGGTCGTGACCCCGGCCAGGTTCCATCCTATGACACCCCTATACCTATATCTCACCTAAGCTCGGCAGCGTGTAAATTGGTACCGACAGCTGGCCGTACCCCGACCCCTGGCGCCACACCTGCTCCTGCCAACGACTCCTCCCCACTTATTCGCCCACTAGTGATTGACATGTATCCTTTCTCGGTTCACCGGCTTGCTTCCCACGCCTCCTCATCCTCCCAGCATCGGCGCCCAGTAGGCCCGTATGTCCCAGCCCGTATTAGCTACTCACCAAGGAGACCGCATCTGCCCCCGCTTCGTCACCGCCCGTTGCTGCGCCCACGTCCCGCATCAGTAGGTGGAACTCGTTGCCCGCCAGGCAGCCCAGCCGCAGCCCCTCGTCGCTGAAGGAGAAGGAGCCCACTCGAATGCCCCGGAGGCGGGGGTTGAGGGCGGTCAGGCGGTAGGGGGCCACCTGGAAGAGGATAGGGGTTTCAGAGGTGTGGGCCGACACATAGCAGGCAGGAAGGCTAGAGGGAAAACGTTGTGAACAGGCGTTAATAAATGCAGAGCCGAAGATCTTCCAGCCAAAGCTTGATGATGACTCCCGGCCCAGCTGCACCCAGAAACAAAAACCTAACAGCTGAGGTTCTTAGGATGCGTTTGCCGTGCAGGCTGGAGAACTGGTGAATTGGCTGGAAAATTAGATGGGCGAGGCTCGTCGTGACATTGGAAGCCTAGGCCCGATCAGTTTCGCAGGATGACCGTTACCATGGGAACAAGGTTACATGCTGAGCTTGATGTGCGAGAAGTGATGTACAGTGGGTAGTTGTACGACTGGGGCGCATAACATGGGATAGGTATAAAACGCGAATTCGTCACATACATAAAAAGAACCCGAAAGCCTAATTGGAGGCCGCGCACAACAGGGAGGCTGGCGGGGGATAGGGCGGGGTGGCGAAAAGATAGGAGATTGGGCGGTGGTGAGAAGACCCGATTACACTACATAGGAAACGGATGGCGAAAACTAGCTGGCCAATCGCCTTCGGACACGCGTTTGAGTGTGCGTAGGGGGGTAGCGGGGAATTGGGGGGGGGGTCTGTCCGGGGCTTGTCCGATGGGGTGTTCGGAAACGTGGTTGGACGCGACGGCGCGTAATAACAACTTCGTATTGCCAGGGTGGGGTGGGGGTAAAAAAAAACGGTTACTCGACGTGGGCAGTGTAGTTGGTGCAGGCGGCGCGGATTCAGACCGAGAACTGTTGCCGTTAGCTAGCAGGTGGTCCGTACGCTGTTACAATGGCCTTGCGTGGCCACGATTGGAAACAATGCCACCTGCCCAATTTACAGGAGGTAGGATAGGGGGATCCGGTAACCTACCCGGCCGCCCGCCTACTCCGACGCAGCGCTGCCTCGTCCCTTCAACCCCCCCCCACACGCCCCTGGTGGCAGTCTTCTAGCCATCCCCCTGGCGACGGCTCGTTTTGCCGGCTTTGCTCAGCTAAAGCTATTTGTCGCGTAAATGGGCCTTCGCGCCATCGCCCTGGCTGTGGGGCACGTACTTCTCTCCATGTGCCGCCCCACGGCGCTCCCCTCAACCCCTCTATAGGCCGCCCGCCTGCTCAGCCCAAGGCTGCGGGATGGGTCGGGGTCCGCCCTGAGCGAGTCGCGCCGCCCATGCCCAGCTGCTGCCGACGCCGGTTCTCCAGCATGACCCCAACCCCGTTCCCCGCCAGCCACGTTTCTGCCAGCTTTTCGGATGCTCTGGAGCAACTCAGGCAGGACCGGCCCACAGGAAACAAGCCTTATACGAGTACAGTATGAGTTGAGAAGTCTGTTTCTTGGATCTAAAAATCCCGTTTGCGTGACAGCAGTGCGCATGTAAGCTTATGTATGATAGCGTTCGCCCGAACCGAGGCTTCTCCACGCAATCTGCAGCAGTGCTAATTTGTGCTTTTTTTCTTACTTCCTCTGTCGGGACACTGGCGGCTCAGAGTCCCGGCCCCCGGCCTAGGTTCTCGCTCCCCCGGCCTATGGGGTCGCGCCCTCAGCGGGGCTGTTACTGGGGGCGTGGGAGAAGGTCTCACTCGTTGGTGATTGTTTGTTTGCGCATTTATGTGCCACGCGACGTGTGCTTATGCCAAGACGCAACTGGAAGTGTTCCGGGCGCTGCCTCATTTACTCCGTGGGCCACGAGGCGGCGTGTCAGGTGCAGTCGGGTGCACACACGGCAGCCTTGTCTGGCCAATAGTGCGGCCTTAAATACGCGTTAATGATGGGGGGGGTAAACAGAACCCCTGTTGCGAGACAAAGGGTTAATGCATTTTTAATGGTTAGGACGAATCGGGCTAATGGTCTGCTGTAACGCAAAAAGGCAGCGAGCAGGAAGTCCGGCCGTCAAACCGAGCTCTCCGGTACGCATTTCTCAACGCGCTTCTCCTGTGTTTCCACTCTTACTCCTGTGCCGTGCCCAACGGTTTCCTCGCCCCCTCGTCTCAACGTGTTTTCTCGCCATCCCCACTCCACCGATGCTGTGTGCACGGATTTCCTCGCTACTCCCGCCCCCACCTTAAAGGCGGTGACGAACTGGCACGTCACGCCGCGCTTGTCCTTGGTGCCTGCAGTCCAGGCAGCGGCCACGCTTCCCCCCATCAGTTTAGGTGAAATGGATTTAAATGCCATCGCTGCGGCCGTGACCCTGACGCCAAGCGCAGTCATAAGCAGCAGTAACGGCCGCAGCGCCACTAGCAGCACTACAGAAGCAGCAACAGACAGGTACTTCGCGCAGGTAGGGGAACTCGACGCTACTTTGCCGGCAACACTCTGCTTGATCGCATACGGACTTTCCGTCGCAACCCCCCCCTCCCCTCCCCCCCCCCTTCCGGCCCCGCTCACCCGCGAACCCAAAGCAGTTACCCCCGGTGATGCCCAGCATGCGGCCTACGATGCTGAGGGCGACCTACACAGGGTGGAGAGCCAGAGATGACCCCGGGGGGAAGGCAGAGATGAAGGGTGTAGGAGCTGGGATTTGCATCTATCGCCATCCACCAGGCTGATCCTCACCATCCCCATAACAGCTCACTACGCACGCCTTCCACACACACAACCCTTCACGTCCCGCCCTCACAGCTGCATGTTGCCTCTCAGGACGTGTCTCCGGCATGGACGCATCCCGCCCACCGCCTGCAGGCTGATGACCTGCGGCCCCCGGCCCCCCGCCCGCCCCTATCCCTGCCAGGGCCCCAACTGCCCACCTGCGTGTCCATGTTCTCCTTGTACAGCACAAACCGCAGAAAGCGCTGCGTGCCGCCCTCCCATTCGCCAACGTCGCGGCCGCCACCCCGCCCGCGGCCACGCCCGGTGCCGGCGCCGCCTCGGCCGAAGCCGCCGCGTCCCCGCCCGCATCCGCCGCTCCCTCGGCCGCCCCGACTGGCCTCTCCCTTGCTAATATCCTTCGGGTCGAATATGATCTGGATGCGGGTGATGACCGGCGCCTGCGCCTGCCGCGGTTGCTGCTGCTGCTGCTGTCGTGTCGTGGACATACGGAAGGGCGCCCGGGAGCAGGACATTAGGACAGGTGTGCGCGTTGTATCGTGCTTTAGCGGATGCAGTGGTCGCCCGCCAACCGAGAGGACCCGCAGGCGCCAGGCCCAATCCGGAGACCATGAAAAGCCGCGACCACCACCACCATTGTAGGGACAATAACGACAACGAAACTCCCAAATCCCGACATATCTTACTCCTTGCATAACCTCTACCCACAATTTAGCATTCCCACCAAACCAGACCCGTCCACGGTCACCTGCCATCCGCCTCCGCCACCGCTGCGCCCGCCGCCCCCGCGGCCGCCGCCGGCGCCGCGGCCACCGCTACGTCCACCGCGACCGCTGCCGCCGCCGTCTCCGCGGGCCCCCTTGTGCCACTTGCTCGGTCGCTCGTCCTCAACCCCGCCACTGCCAGCTGCTGTGTCGCCGCCGGGGGCGCTTCGCTTGCCTCCGCAGCCGGAGGAGGCCCCCTCGGTCGCCCCGCCCTGCTGCTCCGGCTGCTGCGCCTGCGGCTCCGTTATGGTTTCGGTACGCATGGGCGGAAGCCGCGCGGTTGTACGGAAGAACTCGTGGACTGCCTATCGCGGATCGTCGTACATGCGCGCGTGGGGGTCGGAGAGCGGGGGGACGAGCGGGTGCATAGGTTCAGTCACGAAAACATGGACAGCGGCTCCCCTGGGGAGCGGGGGAAAGTAACGTGTCTGCCTGCGCATCGAACTGGCTACGGTGCTCGTGGGCCTAACCCAGGGCGGCTGGAGGGAAATGTACAGCCCAATCCCAGCTTGCGCAGCTTCGCCAACGGCCACCGGCCAACCACCAACCGTGCGTCGTCTCGCACCTTGCGCACGTCCTTGCTGGCAATGGGGTGCAGCAGCACGGACACCGGGCCCCCGGCTACACCACCGCCACCGCCGCCGCCAGCGGTTAAAGCAACAGCAGCAGCACCCACTGTAGTAACAGCAGCTGTCGCAGCAGTAGCAGGCGTTGATTCCTCGGTCACCGGAGGCATTGAGGCGGTTCGTTCCGGCCGGGACTCCGCCGCCTGTGCGGCCACCTCAGCAACCGGAAAAGCAACGTCGCCTCCGTCCTCAGCCCTAGTATCGGCCGACGCTGGCGCAGCCGCCACCGCGGTTGCCGTCGCGGCGGCTTCCTCCCCCGTCGTCGTGGCCCCGCCGCTGCCCTCCACCGCGCCCAAAGGTCTTTCTTCGGATGCTGGCTGGACCTCCTGCGAGTGTCATCAACGCACGGGTGTGTTGGATGGTTGGCCGTTGCCAGCTGTCATGTAACCAATACGTGGCCAAGTGGGTGGGGAGTTGCAGCACCCCCTGCATCGCCATGCACTCGACCACGGACGTCGGAGACCCGCCCCCCTTCACTACCCTGCGCTATCCCAGTCACGGTATCTGACCCCGCACCCATACACCCTGATCCGCCGCAACCCAGCGCACCATGATGCCGTACATCTCAATGACACGGCACAGTAGCTCGTCCAGTACGGCACCATTCTCAGGCCCCACTAGCGCCGCGAACGAGGCCACCAGCTGCGGCCGGGCAGCTGCCAGGAGCATCGGGTCGAACTCCTCATGCCCGGGCCCCGCCTCGTCATGCCCGCCCGCTGCTTTGCCCTGTCCGGCAGGGGTCGTCGACGAGTCGCCATCTGCAGCCTGCATGCGTCCCACCGGCATGGTCCATAGGGACGACTCGTCATCGGGGCCGCAAGGCGGGGTCGCTCGGTGCCGGTGTACCCGGCCTATCTGCGGTGACACGGTAGGCTCCCCCTCTCCGGCCACCTGACCGTCCTCACGTCACCTATTTGGGGGTATGGACTTATCGCTTGGCTGTCAGCCGTTACTCACATCGTTTTTTTCCTCCCTTCTATTTCAGGTTCCGTGACAGACTCCCCCACATTTCGACAGAGGCGACGGCAACCTGGCTGCAACCCACACCGCGGCGTTGACAGACCGCCGCACAGCGATCCCATGGTGCCATGGTGCCGCCATCCGCCATGCCGCTTAGAAGCGTTGCCTTACCCCCATGCGTTGAGGCGGGTGCGGTGTGGTCTGGAGAAGGTGCGGTGGGTTGTGTGCCCACGCAGTGCCGGGCCCATTGCATTCCCAACACCGTGATCCCCGCAGCACCCCCCTCCGGTGTACTTCTTTCGACCCCGCCACGCGCAGTTTGATGAGCACGCGACATGCTTGGGTGCGCATCGCACCTTGTCTGAGGGCTCAATCGTCGTCAAGCGCGCGGGGTGGCCCTGCGGGTCTACCTCTCGCACCTGGAAGTCACGAAACCTGCAGCCCGGAACCGCGCAGGCCGAGAATATTAGGGCAATAGCATCTTGCACACATACGTGCCTGTCTGTAGCAGGGGCGTCACCGCACCGCCCTGGCGGCGCCGGCGGAGAGGATGGCCGAGCCACCCGATCTGATAGATGCCTCGTTTCACAATATACATGCCTTGCTTACCTATGTTTTAATATCCCACTGAAGCCCGGCAATTTCGACACAAACTCGGTAATGCCGACGTCCGGTTCCTCAAGCGACGAGGCCATTTGCAGCGTTTCAGCCTTGCATACCGGTACTGCTTCTAGCTGAAACGGAGACAAAGATGATCAAAGTACCGTTGGCAATTGTAAGCCATGCCAAGTGCATGATAAGAGAGCGACTGAGGAGTACGTGCCGTAGCCGAAAGATTGGCGGAATGTACCTGATGCTGTCGGCGTACAAGGACATCGTGCTCGACAGAGCCATAGTGCACGCGGCAACGTCCTGGACGGCAACTTTTTTAAAGCGAATCATGAGCCTCCTGGCTCGTCTGAATCGTACAAGTCACTTATAAACATCATCATCATCATCAGCACGCGCAGCGTTGTTACCGTGTTCCGTATTAATACGCTAGATTACGCCCCGTATTAATTACGCCTAATACGCTCAGAAAAAGCTCAATACGGCTGCAGGCGTATTATCGAGGCGTATTGCGAAAGTTACTGTGTGGCACAACAGAAGGGTCATTCTTAAGTGCAATAAAGGCTCCCATGCGTTCGCCGACGTTCATTAGGGGAGCAATTGGAGCGCGGCGATCTGCGTACATTCTTCTTTACGGGGATTCACATAGAGGCGATGGTGGCGCTAGGCCAACAACCAGTCTCATAGGTTTGTGGCTCGCGACAGCACGTTCATATGCACCCTGCAAAAGCATGGCATAGGAGGGACGTATAGGAACGGAGCATAGCTTAAGCGTTTTTCCTTACAGTAACCGTTTGTTACTCCATCTCATGCGGGTGTCACGAAGGGTGTCACGGAGGTTTGCTTTCCAAAGCTTCCGGGCGGGTTCGGCCAAAGACTCCCTTTCCCGTAAGGTTATGAAACGCTCGGGAAGACACGCTATCTCGTACCCGGTATTTGATTCCTCGTTGGTCTCTTCCACAAGGCTCTACAGGGCCACGGCGCCCTAGGCGCCGTGGTCCTCGTCCTCTTTTTGTGGACCTCGTCATGGGGTCGCGCAACTTTCTGTCCGCTGGCGGCGCAGTCTCTGCTCTCCATCGTCTCTCGTCTTTCGCCCTCTCTGGTACTGGCTGCTGGAGCTTGGGCGCGCTCTGGTGCTCGGCGGCGCTGGCGCCTCTGCTGATGGTCCTCGCTCCGGGCCGCGGCTCCTCCGCTCGCTACGCCTCGCGGACGGCTCCGTGCTCGTGGTCTTGCCCACGCTGAAGGCTCGGTTCTTGTGGAGGCAATGGACTCGACGGTTCGGTTCTGTGGGATGGCCATGGACCCGTTTCCGACTCGCTGTGGTGACTCTCTCCCACGTTGCAGGCTTGGTTTTGGTGGCTCGTGTTCGACACGCTTCCCTACTCGGCGCGGATCTTGATTCGTGGCCTGACTAGCGGCTTGGGCTTTTGGCCCCCCCGTTGCGCTCTCGCGTATCGCTGCAGGCTTGGTATTTGGTGGCTCGTGTTCGGCACGCTTTCCCTACTCGGCGCGGGTCTTTTTCCCGTGGCCTTTGTAGCGGCCTGGCCTTTTGGCCCTCCCGGTGTGCTCTCGCGCCTCGCTGCAGGCTTGGTGTTGGTGGCTCGTGGTCGGCACGCTTTCCCTACTCGGCGAGGCTCTTTCGCACTTGTAGTCGTTTTCGGTTTCCCTGTCGGCCTCGGTCCGGCTGCCTTTTCCCGACCAGTGAGGAGTGGTTTTGACTTCGTCCGGTGATCTGTGTTGTGGCCTGGCCCATTGGGCCCGCCTGGTTGCGCTTCCGCGCTTGAGCCGCTCTGGCTCCCCTGTAACACTCGCATTCTCTTCCACTGGACCAACCACGTCAGCTGCACGCACGCATATTACACTTCGCAATACCAGGATCTGAACCGGACCGACTCAGAGGAGGGATGCGTCAATTCGCGGGGCCGGAGGTGGTGGCGGCGCTGGTACTGGTGATTAAACGTGGGGGGCGTTGACAGGGGTTGCCATAAGGCGTCGGTGTATTGTAACCCACAAGGCAATGTGTACCCCCCTTATGTATCTGTCCTTGAGGAATGTTTTCCCTTCACCATGCATCTTCGTGTCAGGGCATGCGCATTCTCCGGAAGCGGCAGCTGGTGGAGGTGGCCCGGCTGGAGGAGGATGCCCAGCTGATGGGCTTCCTGGCCCAGCAGCCCCAGCAGCTCGCCGCCGCCATGCTCAACCCCGCCGCTGTTCCGATGGGCATGCACCTGGGCCAGCAGCAGCCGGCCCAGGTGACGTCTCCTTGGTACAGAAATTACGCCTGATTGTAACATTACTTATTAGCGCGCTTCTGAGAAAAAATTTCGCATTTTACGAATACGCCATAACACGGAAACACGGGAGGCGTATTATTTGAGCCATACGAACACGCCCAAAAGGTCAAAAGGAACACGGTAACAACGCTGAGCACGCGGCATAGGCCATGGATCACGATTGTTAAGGACTTCGGTATTGAGGAGCTGGCTGTACACGGCGTGTGATCAGACACGGTGTGAGGGTTCACCTGTTGCCGCCACACAGCACGCCTAGACCGCATGACTGGAGCCCATTCGAGGGCATAGGGCCGAGTAACCTCGATTTACCAGGAAACAAGGGACTAGGCGGTCTTGGAGGTGGGCTGGCACAGGCTGGCAGTGATGACTCGTGCTGGCTAGGCATGGGGTGTCGGGCCTAATCAGGGAATGGCTCAATCCGCAGGCAAACGTAAATAGTTAAAAGGTGCTTAGTGTTCGAAACAAGTGGATCGGTGCGAGTGAGTCCGTCCTGATTGACGCACTGCCGTGCTGGTCGCGCTGCCGTGCAGCGACATTGGAACGTTACCATCCGCCAGCGTTGACATCCGGGACAACCCAAATTGACATCATACTTGACAGCAGGTGTATAGGAGATTGTTAGAGTTTGCATCACAATGGTTGGGTTTGAGACGCGCGAGGGCGGTCAAGTACCTGGGGGCAGCAGTGGCCTGGGCCAGAATGGCTTCAATAGCTCTAGTGGACTTAAGGCTGATAACTTTCGCTTTTGGTCTGCAAAGGCTGCGCCAATCTCTGGCGGGGCGCCTTTCGCTTCGGTTTCGTCGTCAATACTCTCGGGTCTTGGGAAGCCAGGCACAACAAGCGGGCGAACGGAGCCCGCTACCGGCTACGAGTTCCCATTGGAGTACTGCTATCTAAAGACCAAGCATTGCCCTAGCCTGGCAGGCCTCGGGTGGGTGCATCAATAGCGAGCTCAGCAAGCCCGCATCAGAAGGACGAGAGCAGCTATTTCAGTTACGCGAACCATGCGGCCTCCACTCTTGCCATTTAGCCGCACCCCTGAGTCAAAAAGCGGATGGACCGTCCCTCGCCGATTGGTTGGCGTTACCGCGCCTGTTGAACGCCCTCATAAAGGGCCTTGTTGTAAGACCTTGACGTGCGCATGACGCTTTGGATATTAATGCATTTTATTTGTGGCCGCTGAGATAGCATGGAGTGATGTTTCCTAGTAGGATCCACCTCAGCCTCGCGAACCGCAACGCCTGCTTTACAGTGTGAGGAGCAAGAAGATCATCGTAAAGGATATCAACGGTGGGCCGTCAGGAATTACTGAACTAGGTTCATTTACATCTTCCTTTAGGCACGCAATCGTCCATGCGTTTTCCAAAATGTTGGCTGTCCCCAGACTACCCTTGTTCATCGCCCGTGCCGTGTATGCGCACACCTGCCGGGGCCCTATCGCGTGCAGTGCAGTCAGACTTTCATTCCGCGCCTCGCTGCATTGCCGCTGTTTGGCGACGCCCTTGGACACCATTCCTCAACTTCCTCAACTGGATGCGGCCCCAATCACCACCCCCTCTCCCGGGCGTCCACCTCGCCGAACCCCCCTACCCTGGCCGGATCGTGCACTTACAGTGTACGCTCTGGGCATCTACGTGGACACCAGCGCCGCCAAGTCAGCATTGTCGTCGTACAAGAAGCGGCCGGGTGAGGAGCTGGCGAATGACCAGTCCTTTTATGATGGTGAGCGTGCCGTACGAAGGGTAAAGGAGAAGATGGTCGGTGCTGTTGACATGCAATCGAATGGGTCCGTGTGGCTGGGCATGGGAACGCGCGTGACGGCGGACTTCGACCCTAGGCAGCAAACCCCCTTGGTTCTCATGCCCAGCAGCTGCAGTTGCCGGTACGCACCGTTTGTGTTTTTAATGCCCGGTGCATGGCCCCCTCCCACCAAGCAACACGTCCTCGCGTGCCTTCCCCCTTGTTCGGGCCCACGAGCGCAGCCGTGGTCGCTTCCCCCAGCGTGGAGAAGACCCTGCGGCTGGTGATCAGTTCACGGCTGGTGGACCGCAAGTGAGTGCGGGCGGCGTGAGGAGGTGTGGGCGGGGCGGGGCATGGGACTAGGACGGGCTCGTTCAAGGCGGCCATAGACGGGAAGTGCAGACCGGACGCGCCAAGGGGCGCGCGTACCGGTATGTAGCCTGAGTCGCTCCGCTACCCGCCCATACCCTTCCCGGACGATATCCTCTCCTGCTGCAGGAAGTTCGTCGAGGCCCTGGAGGAGCGACTGGCGCCTCGGCTACAGCAGGTGGTTGGGTGCGTGGGGTGGGAGAGATGACACGTCCCACGACGCTGGCTGGCTGGCCTGTGCGATGCGAGGTGGCAACCATACGTTACGTGCACTCCCGCCTGACGCCCCCGCCTCTGTGAGTTGCGGCGCTGGCATATCATCGCTGAACCTGTATCCCGCTCGTCATACCTCCCTCTGAAATCAGGCTGGCGAGCCGGCAGCCATGGACGCCTTCCGACAGCAGTTTGACGGCGTGCAATTTGAGAAGGTTCGAGGACGGGCTGGGGCTGGAGCTGCGGCTCGGGCTCAGGACGCCGCTGCGGCCATTTGCGCGGGTCCTCCCGCTTTCATCCCCTCCCGCACGCGCACCGGTCTCCTTTCCCATTGCAGTTTTTAGTTGACACCCACCTGGGGTAACGATGCAGCAGTCAGTTGACCTGAGGTACTTTCCCCTGGCCGGAGTCGGCACCGCCTACCTTGACCCGTGATCGACGGTTCATGGCTAGGGCGCCCTTCCCAGCTTGCCACCAGACGTTTGGGCACAGGTCGCCGAAAGAGCCCCGTCAAAAGCACACATCTCAGGAGGCTTCGCTTGCTTGTCAAGCAATACCGGTATCTGACCTGGCTTACCCTTAATGCAATGATGCTGCTTGCGGTCCACGTTATTTAAGAAATCACTTGTGTGCCGTGGGGTCCACCAGCTCATCATACCGTCCGCCGCAATCCATGCGCCGAATCGTTCAGCAGGGCCTTGAGATCGCCTTCACCTGCCCCGACAACAAGAAGCTGGTCACGCACGTGGCGGGGCACCAGGTGCGGTCGGCAGTTGGCGGTTGGTGGGTGCAATCCTTTCGGGTTTGGAAAGACGAAGATAGCGAGAAAGGGCATCTTGGCCCTGGCACGGTGTTGTGGCAGGAGTTGCCGTGTCCGGAGCGCGTAACGAGGAGGCTGTGGCGGACTAGCGGTGCGGTGTTGACTGCGCTCGAGGACCAGGCAAAGGCTCTAGGGCGAAGTAAGTGGTGATGGACGGGCAAGCCGCTCACCCCTGACGGACAGCCACATGGAGAAACGCGGCCGTACCGTGCTTCCTCGGCGCTCCCGTCAACCCCTCCCAACTCCCTCCGTGCTGCCCCTGCAGAGGGGCGCTATCTCCTCCGCCGCGCTGTGCTCCGCGCTGTTCGACATCTATCTGGGCTCAGACCCCGTGTCCAAGGACGCAAAGGCGAGCTTCGGCCGTAACCTGGCGTCTGCAATTAAGGAGGAGAAGTAGAACAGCGCTGTACGAGCCTGATATGCCGTGGTACGGCCCACAGATACTTTATGACCCTGGGTGAAAATTCCGGATTAACGCTGTGGCACGCAAGTAGCGCCATTCGGGTAAAGAAACACATTATATGCAAGGTCCGGACAGGGGGATATGGTGCCTTCTTCGGGATGCTCGTAAAGGATAGAGGTGACCGTGTATTGTCCCGCAAGCGCTGGTGCTGTTTCGCCTCTAGTAAAGCTTGCGACACGGAAGTAGCTAACGACCCGAGGGTCGTTCACGTGCAGGCTGCTGGCAGGGGCATGCGCGGTTGAACGGCTCAGATGGCACCTGCAGAGTCACTGGGCCCCTCGGACAGGATTTAAGGGTGGGGTCGGATGTCAACTTGGGTAGTCTTGGAAGTTGTCCTGTTTTTTTGAGTTGCACCTGCTTTTGTTGAGCTTGTTTGTTGGTTCTCCGGGTATGCAATCCAGCTGTGTGTCGAGACGCGTTTCCGGTTGCGTGGACACCGATTAGATACGCGGCGTGATGAGGCGCGGGGCGCATCGTTTTTGTATTGCGTTCAAACTTGTATGTTTTTCGCATGTGCGGACCTTCATGGGCTCGCTGCACTAGACGTCTGACGTCCCTTGCCAAGATCCACAGGATCCGGCGCATTGCGAAGGACCGAGCAATGTGACGCAACCGACACTGACAACTGCGAAGCATACCGCAATTGTACACGAAATCGGCGGGTCTGTGATCTCGCTGACGCCTCATTGGACAGATTGCAGCTAACCTCCATTCCGTGAGATGGAATTAATACCCATGAAGCGGAATTGCGTGGTGTTGCCACGTCTCACAAAGCTTGCATGCGCGCGAACGCCGTCGTGTGTCCCTCAATTTCCTTCACGCCTGCGCTGCATATGCACTGCAGAGCACTTGAACCTATATCGGTTCCCCCACTGATCGGCTTATAAAACTTAACTGGCCCATAACATGGCCGAAAAGAGTGGGTTCAGGAGATCAAGTTGATACAAGGTACCAGGATGGACGACACGATATACCGTGCGACACGAACAGATTTCGCCACTCGTCGTTGGTGAACAATGGTGGCAGAGCAGGGCAGGCTCGCTCCCGAAGTCCCGATGCCCGCAGCTCTCCCCTTCTGCTTCCGTCTCCCTCTCTTCTTGCCTCATTTCCTACTATAACCCATGATTTCGGTTGTTTCTACAGGTTTCTACCTGCTTCCCCGCACGGCAGCAACAGCAACACAGACTTCCTTCCCTCCGACGCCAACCCTAAATACATCAGGACGCAACCAGGATACGTTAAGTACTGTGGCCTCCACACCGGTATGCTCTTAACCAACCACAGAGGGCCCCATCCTCGGCGATGCCAATGAGGAGTGAGGACGAGGCACCGCTTTCGACATCCCGGAGGTGCATCCTGACGCCGGCGGGACTGCTGCTACACTGGCAGCACCAGTCCCAAGCGGACGTACGACACGACAATCACGCTGTACGCCTCCGAACCCATCTGTTCCTCCAGCCCAAGAGACGTTGTGTCAAGCTCGCCTTGTGCCATGCCATGACATAGCGGCGTGACACAGCGTGACATGTTTGCCGGCTTGGCTGCCGGAGCGGGCAAGGAAAACGGACCTCTGATGCCATACCCGGCTGACATCTTTTAGCATCTGCCCTAGTTTGCACACTCTGGTTCCATTGATTGGTTGGGTGTGTAATGTTTTACGTTTCCGGCGAGCTTGTAAGGCCCACGAGCAAGGAGGCTCGTGGATTTGGGGTACATTCAGCAAAGGAAAGGGGAAAAAGTCAAATCCATGCAGAGCACAGGCTACCAAGGTGGCATGTGTGCAGAGTGGGAGCGAGGCATAGCTTGTACAACGCTTTCGATGCGACAGTGAGCCCTATGAACGGAGTTAGCTGCATCGATCATTGGAGCCATTAGCTGCATTCTAATGTACTTATTGCGCGCTGCACCGATGCCTGACAACTGCTGGTGTTACTCAGACCCGTCTTAGAGAATATTTGTGCAACGTGTATTTCGCCGCTGTGCTGACCAAACAGGTTGTTTCCAGCATTGGGAAGATCGTATTTGATTCTTGGTAGATGCAAAACAAAAACGCTTGTTAAAAACGTCCAACCGGCCGCGCATGGATTGTGCCGCATTTCGAAGGCGTCGGATTTGTACTGCTCCTCATCCGTAGCCTACGTCGGCTTAGGGCGACTGCTATTTGATAGGAAACCTTCATTGTTTTTGCAATTAAAGGCTTCTGTTCCACGTCGGTTTGCTCCCGAAATCCGAATTAATTGCCTCGCCACTCTCCGTACACTTGCCTTCCTACATTCTATACGCGACCCTTGCCAGCGTATTAGCTAAGGGCATTCATAGGTACTGAATGATCCTGTAGCGTTAAGTTTCCCGGAGGAAACCTTGGTGTCCAGGCAGGATACATATTGTAGGGCAGGCGACCGCCGCATGGGATCGCTTGCAAAAGCCGTCCAGACAACGCGCAACTACGCGTCTGTGGGCTCCATATGCGGTAATGGATATTTCTGCCTGTTGACAGGCGAAAAGGACGGCACCGGCCGTTTTCCTTGGAGGCCCTGAATCCTCAGGCGAGTCTGCAAATGAATGCACCTGCCCTTGCCAATCATAGTGCGCCGTTTTCCTATCAGAGGAGGTGCCGCAGTCGTCGCGGTCCCGCAAGCGGCGACGCTTGTGCTTTTTTGCGAGAACTTCATACGACAACATGGAAACGGTAGTCATCTCATTTCTCTGACATTTGTGAGGCCAACCTGACCTACAGGAGTCCCATACGTGATTCCGGGGGCAACCGCCTCCGATGGCGCACTGCCTGAAGCATAAGGGCAATTACAGTGATGAGTTCTGGATGCTCAGCTTCAAGGTAACCTTAGATCTGAAATTCGCATCGGCTGCGCTTGGAGACTTGCCGCCGGCGACGTGCCGCTGTGATGCCCTTCGCTATGGCGACGTGCACACGTCGCACCTTAAAAGTGTCAAATCAGTGCTCCCGTGTGCTAGCTTTGGTCCTTTTTTGTTGCTTGCCTACTATCTTCCTGGCCCGCCATATTCGTGGACAGGTAGTGCCATGCACGAAGACATACGCTCATTCATGGTCCAGCTGTCCATGCGCTCATCCGGGTGAAACAGCCCGGCGTCGAGATCCAACACTGTTCAATTACCAACCTGTGCTGTGCCCGAATGTCAAGTCGGTGAGTGCAGCCGAGGGGTCTGCAGCTGTAGCGCGGGCGCCGGGAGGCGTGACATGGCTCGCGTAGATGCCTACTTGTCGCGGAACGCAACGTGATGTTGTCGACTGGAAGCACCGGGTCGGATCCGACCTGTGTTGCGCCCACTGTCTTTTGGAAATCCCCGGCATGGAATCCCCAGAGTCCGCAGCGTCATTCTGGCATCAGCGTGGGGGCGCGAGGCGAGGGAGGGGTTCGTGGGGTGACAGCGTGACACTCTGCCGCGCCGCAAAGCCGCCTGTGGCGAGGAGAAAAGGACAGCAAGGGGGAGCCCGTAGGGAGGCACGGTAGGGGAGGACACACTCGGGCTGGCCAAAACGGCACGGCCATGTTTTGCAACTATGACAACTAAGGGGAAACTGTTAATGCCGCACCCTGGACCAGACTGACGGCATAGCCTCCACTAGGATACACGACGACCCGCAGGAGGGTGCGTGTCAACTGTCTGACGTCGCACCTCCAATGCGCCGGAGATACGGATACGGACATGCAATGAGCTCGGGCTCTTCCTAACCCTGCTGACGTGTGTCGTGTGTCCTGCTGCGCTGCTTCGACCCTGAGGTCGCCGTCTGACCGCTGACGCCCACCTTCCGAAGGCGGGCGCCAACTTTCCCGTCTCACCCTCCCCCCAATATCATCTGTTATGTTGCAGAAGTCGGGATGCCCTGCCGGCGATTCATGCGGCTACGCGCACAACGTATTCGAGCAGTGGCTCCACCCGCAGCGGTGAGGACAGGCGCCAATCGCTAGTAGTCGGGCCGGGTGTTGTGCGGGGGAGGTGCAATAGCGCGGCTTTGCAGGTTGACAGGGTTTATAAGCATACAAATGGAGGCTATGCGTGTGTCTGTGGGGCTTATAGCACTTCATGATACCACTGGACCACTCTAATTGGTGACGACCACGCCGAAGATGCCGCCTTGTGGTGGTTTGGGATGCGGGCTCTTCGCAGTCGCGCCCCCCACGCTGCTTCCACCGTGCTGCTATGAGTGCTGTCTGGGTACGCCTTGCGTCCTACACGGTACCTGCTTGGACAGCCGGCACCTGGCGTGTCCCTACCACGACCGAAATAATCGAACCCATTGCCCCCTCAGCACCGCCACGATGCTAGCACGCTAATCGCGCGCTGTGCCCTTACCCCGCCCTCCGAAATCCCAGATACAAGGCTCTCATGTGCACGTACGGCAGCCAATGCACGCGCCCCTCGTGCTTCTTCGCACACAGCTTGGAGGAGCTGCGAGTGCCGTGGAAGGGCGGCCCGGGCAGCAGTGGGCCCAGCGGTGACCAGCAGCAGGCGTCGCAACGGGGCCCCGGCTCCGTCGGCAACCCCGCTGAGAATGAGACCCCTGCGTCCATGGGGCAGGTGGGGTTAGGTCCCGGAGGCGGCGCCGTCACCGGCGGTCAGCCCAACGGCACAGACGCCGAGGCAGCGGCAGCGCGCAACGCAGCTGTGCCGGGTCACGCGGCCGCGGCCGCTGCAGCCGCCGCCGGCGTCGCCGCTATGGGCGGCGGCGGCGGTGTGGGCAGCCGCTCCCGGCTGGTCATGCAGGCCGCGGGTCTGCAGCAGCACCTGCAGCTGCAGCACCAGCAGTCCGGTGGCTTGATGCCGGGTGGGGGCGGCGGCCATTCCGTGGTGGACGTGCGGGTGGTGGCAGGTGCGCGGGCGATGTCGGCGGCGCCACTTCTCCCCTGGTTGGGAGGTGAGCGTGCGTCGCCTCTGGGGGCTGAGCGGGTCGGGGAATGGGCGAGTCTGGGCGAAGTCCCGAGGGGATGGGAGGCTGGCATCGCGTGCGGCTTCCTTGAAGGGGAGGGTACCGGTATGTTCAACGAGGATCGGAGAACGCTTCGGTTACGGCTTGTTGGCCACGTAATCTAGGGGGAGGGTGTGGGTGGTGGCGCGCGAGCCGAGCGATGTGCTGGAGGGACTTGCGCATTGTTGGAGCCTGCACCGCCTGGAAGCACCCAAGCAGGAGTCCCGACACCCTGTGATCCGGCCCTGCACCGGAGTGCAAAGTCCTGCGTCACGCCTTGCCCTTAGTTCCCGATCTTGCTCTGAATGGCCGTTCACATCCTGCGCGTTGTGGCGCCCTCGCTGAGTCCTCGATCCCTGCTGTCCCGGCGGGTGGTGGACCTCCCATCCTCTCCCCCCTGCAGCTCCTTCCTGCTCCTTCCTTCCTGCTTCCCCCACGCCCCGATCCGCTGCCCCCTTCCCCCCGCAGGAGGCCCGTCCCAGAGCATCAACAGCGACCCCAGCGCACTGCTCCACACCTCCCAGCAGCACCACCAGCTGCAGCAGCAGCTGCGCCGCCAGGCCGGTCCCGCCTCCGGGCCCAGCACCATGCAGCGCCGCCTCAGCGTGAGCAACGCCAGCGCCGTGGCGCCATATGACCTGGACACGGTCACGTCCCTGCCGGTCGACAGCTCATCCCTACCGCTCGTCCCGCCGCTCCAAAACCAGCCGTCCACCTCTGGCCAGCTGTACCGCACCAATTCCAACGGCAGCACGCTCTACACGGGCCTTACGGAGGAGGCCCCGCTTGCGGGTTGTGGCGGGGCCGGTACGCTGACGGGCGCCCACTCTACGACCCTATCCGGACAGCTGATGGGGGCCGGGCCAGGCGGCGGGCCCGGCCATCCTACCGAAGGGGCGCACCCGCCGTCAGAGTCCACATCCGCGGCCTCGCTGTACACGCCCGCCTCGTCCAGCCAACACCAACTGACGGTTTCGGGGTTGGCGTCCCTCGGCATCTTCGTCGGCGGCGCCGGCAGCGCAGGGCCCGGCGCAGGAAGCGTTGTGGGGGACGGCGGGGGCGTCTCCGGCGCGCCGCAGGGCTCGCAGGGGCCGGGGCACCCTCCCGGCGGCCGGCCGCTGCCGCTGGGCGCCCCCCAGCTGCAGCAGCACCTGCAGCAGCTGCATCACCACCAGCAGCAGCTGCAACTGCAGCAGCAACAACAACAGCAACATGCGCAAGCCGTGCAGCAGCAGCAGCACATGCACATGCATCGGATGGGTAGCAGCGGAATCCCGGGTCAGCCGGGCGGTATGCATCCAGCCCTGACGTCGCCGCCGCTGGGGCGGCCGCCGCAGCAGGGGCCGGGCCAGCAGCAGCAACACCAGCAGCAGTCCGGGCCGTTCCATCTGAAGCACGTGGCGCCCCCTGGGCCTAGCGGCGCTGGCGGGTGGGTGCCACACCAGCAGCAGGCCGGAGGGGGAGTCGACTTGGGGCACTCCAGCGCAACCGCGACGCTGGACTTCACCGCCCAGCCGCACTCCTCCACCCTGGCGCTCCCGTCGTCTAACTTGCTTGAGATGAACACGGAGGACACTGAGCAGTCAGGTGGGCAGTTTTTGGGTGGGCGGAGCTTGTTGAGTTGTATTACTACTGTGATGCGGAGGCATGAGGTTTGGCGGGGCTGATCTCAGGGGTCGTCATCGCCCTGGCCAGTCAGTTAGGCAGTCACTCAATCCACACGTGTCTCCGCTGCACATCCTCACACATCCTCACCACTTCTGTTGTCCGGACTGCCCGCACACAGGCGCCTTGAGCGGCTGGATGCCCATCGTCGTCCTGCAGACGAACGGCGGCAACAGCCGCGAGCGCAGTTCGCTGACCGGCTATGGCCCGCCGCCCAGCCAGCCAGGGAGTCAGATCGGCTACCACCACCAACAACACCTTCACCAACAACAACAGCAGCAGCAACAGCAGCAGCAGCAGCAACAGCAGCAACAGCAGCAACAGCAGCAACAGCAGCAGCATAAAGCAAAACATGGCGTGATGTACACCATCAACAATAACAGCAACAGTACCAACCCGTCTTCGCAGCTGAGTGGCGGCCAGCGCGCTGGGGCCGGGGCACCCCGCGCCTACAGCGCCGTCTCGCCGGAGGGCGCGGCCTCGGCGGCAGCGGACCACCTGAGCCACCAGGTCCAGCAGCTGCAGCTGGCGGGAGCCGCGGGACAGCAGCAGCAACAGCAACACGCTGCTGCTGGGGGCTCGGCCGAAGGCAGCGGGCCGCAGGTGGGCTCGAGCTGAGGCTGGGGCTGCGGCGTGGGGGTGGGGATTTGGGGTTGGGGTATTTGGGGCGGGAGGGTTCGGGGGGAGTATGTCGGGAGTCCCAGGGAGACCGGAACGAAGTGGCTGTTTGTCGTCACCAAGCCCTCGTGGAAGTGATGCGCGCTGACTTCATTCAACGGCTTGGATCAGCTTGATGGTGACGCGCACACAACCCGTCTACCCGTCCCATGACGTCATTTGTCCGAAGGGAATGGGAACCACTTTAACCTGATATAGCGCCAGCATCTTCACTTCCTTTCTCGGTACACTAGTTTCCACTTTGCATGCCTTCCTGTCAGTTACGCGCAAGGCCGGGTCCCGCCTGCTCGCAGGGCCTGTACGCGGATGCCACTGGCAGGCTGGGCTACCGCCGCCAGCTGTCCTCGCCGCTGCTGGGCAGCATGCCGGCGGCAGCGGCGGCAGCAGCCGACATGCAGAACGCCGCCGCCGCCGCCGCCGCGGCTGCTCGCATCGACCCCGAGGTTGAAATGCTTCTGCTATCGTCGCTGCAGCTGCAGCTGAGCCACGCAGGTGTGGCCACCCACCCCGTCGTCGCGTCCTTCCCGGTGCGGGACTGGCTGCGACAAGCGCTCCAGGGGCGGGCCCAGGCGGCAACCCGGATTTACCTGCTGGACCTGCTCGCGCAGTACATGCCTCCGGACCAGTTTGCGGTCATACGCCGGCTGCTGGACTGCCTGGACGACGCGGGGACGCTGCTGAGCTGCTTTGCGGGCCCGGGTGTGGTGCGGCCGGGCGCTGAAGGGGTCGCGAGCGGCGGCAGTGCAGGGACCGCCAATGCCCCCATGGGTGGCGCGCCCGGACAGGGCGGTGGACCCTCCTAGGGTTGTGGAGAAGCATCGCGCGGTGCGGGCAGTGCTGGTGCCGTGGGGTTGGGGAATCTTGGGGTCGGGGGGTCCTGGTGCGGGATATGCGGGATATGCTGTCCCAGAGGGGCGTGGGAAACCTTCGTTGCTGAAGCAAACGGGGACATTGGAGTGCAGATGTTTATGTCTTTGGTACAGGCAGGAATTGTCCGGGTTGCGTCGGTTTGCTTGCTTGCACAGAACTCCCCCAAAGTAGGCGACGAAGGGGTCCGTATGGGCTTCCTGGGCTCCTCGATTGTCGAACCGCTAGCGTGGCAAGGCTAGCTGAACATACCAGTCAGGTACAGGCGCTGCGGTCTTATAGCAAATGTGTGATGAGCTGCTGGGTGTGCTGCTGGCCCTTCCTGCCATTTTGCGCTGCACGCGGGACGGGCTCAGCACGTGCATGCTCGCTTGCGGGGTTCACCGCCACGGACGACGGCTGCAACGCCAGGTCAGGCGGCGGGCCGCGTGTGAGCTGTGCTTCGCTTTGCTTTGCTATGAGCGGGTGCCACCCGCCGTGTGGAGATGGAATGAGGTGCGACGCTGTTGTGCGTTCTCTTATAGGGCCCCCTCCCTGCCCGCCCAGCAGGGCACGGGTCAGTTTCGTTTGGCTGGCCGCCAGAGTCCTTGCGGGGCAAGGGCGTGTGGGCGTGTCGTGTCGCGTATGTAAGCAGCCAGCCTTTGGAACTAGGTGGCACCGAACACTTGGCTCTTTTTAAGGGTAGCACACGGTGTGTGTCTCCGCTGTGGGAGGGCTTCGTAAAGGGCCGCGCAGGCCGCGGCTGCTCCCTGAGCGGCGAGCGTTAGACTCGGGGGCGAGGGGCGTGGGGTGCTCGATGCGTGCTGGTGCCACACTCTTGATACTCGGGCCGAGTGGTGGTTATATCTGCTGCGCACTGCGGTCGGCCGTGACGACTGGCTTTGCTATCCCCTTCTATTGGAATCGCGACTACCTCGCGTCGGGAGGCGGCGGCGACGAGTGCGAATGGTGTTCTGCTGACCTTCAGTCCGGTGTGCGGAGGCGGCTGCACTTGTTTGTTGGTCGTGTTTATAGTGTGTATGTGGCGGATTTTGCCGTGGGGGAGGAAAGAACCTGGATGGCCAGATGACTCGCTGAATGGGGTCTTTTGTGCTGAGCGCCGGCACCCTCCGGTAATTGCCGGCGGGCCTTATTGCCCGGTTACCGTAATATGCTTTCCTATGCTCGCTCGCTCGCTTGTCCCCTTGCTCGCTCGCGCCGGCGTGGTCCGGCTGGTAGGGTCGCGGCAAGGAGACCCAGTTATCAACGACGAGGATGAGAATCACTTGGTGTCGGCGATGCGGTGCGGCACCTGCTCGTGGAGGCTGACGCTGAGCCCGGCGGCCCAGTGCAGCAGCCAGCCGGGCCGGCGCTGGCATGTGGCTGCATCGTACGATAGGTTGGCCTGGAACCCGTTTTACGCAATCATGCCAGGAGCGTGGGAGAGAGAGTGGCCTCCCTTGGTCGAACCAACGAGCAGAGCCCGTGCAGGCAGGCAGAAGCACTGTGGTGAGCAGCTCTGCGGGATTTTAAATCGTGGGGCGGGCGCGGCAGGTTCGCCCCACCCGGATTCAGAGGCCCGGGCCGCATCGCATTGCTCGCGGATGCGAAGAAAGACGGTTTGTTGTTGCACGTTTGTCAGCATGTGTGCCAAGTACTTGTTGTGCGGGAACCGTGCCATTGAATGCGGCTGTGGGAGGAGTTGCTGATTTGCTGGGAGCACCACCCTTGGGACGGATGAGTGAGGCGAGTGGTGTGAGGCCGCGGAGTGGGTTACGATGGTTTATACCAAAGGGCTAGCGCGCTGGCCAAGGGGTGTGAGGCTTGGAGCCCTGCCGACCTGGATCCAGGGCGTCGCTGTGAGGTATGGAGAGAGATGTTGCCGAGTTGTTTGCGGCAAGGTACGACACGGTAGCTTCGTCTGACGCAGCGTATAGACCCATGTTTGGCACCGGCTTGGCAAGTTCTGCTGCAGGAAGGCCAGCAGCAGTGCGTGTGTGCCTGCGTGTGTTAGTTTAAGGTGCGTGTGCGTGTGTGCCTGCGTGTGCGTGTGCGGCGGTGTGCGGCGTTACATGACGTTTGTCTCTGATGCGCATTCCACGATGATGGTGAGAGCGCCGCCCGTGTCCCTGCTGCATCGGGATGCGGACAGTTCTGTTCTTATGTGTGGGTGTTTGTGGGCTTTTCCTGTCTAGTTGCACTGACCAAGTACAGCTAACGTGCACAGGACGCGGGTAAATTCGTCACGGTACGGTATTGTACGGCACGGTATGGGGAATGAGGGGAAGCATAGGCCTAGGGTATGGGCGAGAGGGATATCGGGTTCGTTGCCATCATGAGATCATTTCTCACTCAAGCGGTTGCCGCGCCCCGAGGCGCCACCAGGGGCAGCTGGCTGGTTCCGCCGACGGCCCAGTCCAGCCGGGTGATGTGGCTCGTTGCAGCTGCCAATCGGCGCTTCGTGCGCGCATGTGTGTGGCGTGGGTTGTACTCCCGCTGTGCTCCCGCTGCGCGCGAAACTTGGTTTTGTGCTCGGGGGTAAAGGAGGTGGGTTGGCGTTGGTGTGCTGCGTGACGACATTATCCTGTGCAAGCAAGGGTTTTAGCCAGGTAAGGTAGCTAGGTAGGTAGGACGGATACGGGAGCCCCGGCTGCCCCCAATGATACAGAGTGGGAATGTGATGCCAATATGATGCTGGTGTGGTGAGAGCCCCAGCCCAGCCAACCATGGCGGGCAATGTCTCGCTCTACCCTGCGGCGCCAGGTAGGGCAGTGGGTTGGACTTCTATTTCGTGGTACGAGGTGCGAGCGACGCGGCGTCGTCAGCGGCGCCAGAAAGCGATTGATGAGGCGGTTCGTGCACATGTTGCAACATGGGACTGATGAGCTCGAGGTGTTGGGTCTATATACGCAGGCAGTGCGCTTCTGGCGCTGCCAGACCACGCGGCAGGGACGGCAATTCCGATCTAACATGTTTCGGGGTAGCGATTTTGCTTCGTGGTCAGCTTGGTAGTTAGCGCTGAAGGCCAGGTTACGGGGCGTGAAGGAGCGCGTGCCATGCTGGCTGCCAGGCTGGGGCAAAACGGATACAAATGACCACGAACACCTGGCCGGTTGCAATTGATGAACTTATAACCAGAGGACCAGAGAGACCAGCGGGGGCAAGGGTCTCTCAGATGCAGGTGGGCCCTGCGATGTTGGCGCCATTTACGGCGTTGTGTGGGCTGATGCGGGTTACACGGGAGCGGGAGGGCGAGAAGGAGACGTGCTTAATATGCAACACGGGACGGGCTATTCGGATCTTGTGTTCACTTCATGCGCCGCTTGCAGACGGTCCCTGGAGGTGTAGCCGTAGTTGGTGGTTCCAATGCGTCGGGCATTGGCTGAATGCGCAGCAGGCATATAGGCGTCTGTCGGCGCTGTGGTTAACTGCATGGTTCACATGCATTCGGAGCACTTCAAGCGGGGTAAGGATGCCATTCTACGATATTTGGTCGCTCGACTATAGGTGATGGTGAACCACAGTATGGCGCGCTCTGCGTATTCGCGGATATCTCATGCAAAGACACTGTGGGCTTGCAAGTAAAAGTACCAACAATTACAAACGCCTCCAGTATGGCACCGAGCCTAGTGCGAGGAAGCCACATGCGACGGTTACCAGGAAGTCAGAGCAAAGCGCAGAAAGGAGGGCCCCATGGGCCAGACCGCGACACAGGCCACTGGGCGAGAAAGCCCTCCCTCACCGGCCGGGAAAGGGCAACATCCAAAACGGCCAACAGCCTAAGGAAAATCAGCAGCAGGGGCCGAGACAGAGCACCCCCAGCCAGGGAGTAGGCGGCAAGCACAACTCAGGGCACGGGGGAAACACTCGCCGTGCAGGGACACGCCGTGCGTGTCCAACAAGAATCACCGTCTTTCTCAGTGTCAGGCGATGTGCCCGATGGTTCTACCTCTTGGTCTGTAACCCACTGCAACCGTTACAACAATAGGCGCGTTGAGCCCTGCTAGGGGTCCATGCCTTTTGGGATGAGAGGTGGCTGGTTCCGATGTTTGCATCGTTGCGGCGCTTCACTGGTTCGTCGGGTGCTGGGCTGTTAGGTTGGTTGGTGGTCAGTTCCTGATAGGGGAGCCTCTAGTGCAAATTCCCTCTGGGGTGCTGGCTGCTGCTCTGTGTGCCTACGGCCTGTCGATTTGGTGTTCTGGTGGTTTGCCTTTGTTCCGGTGCATGTCGGTCTTTGTTTCCTCCGTCTTTTTCAGTGTCAGCGATGCGCCCGATGGTTCTACCTCTTGGTCTGGAACCCACTGTAACCATTACAACAACAAGAATCACCAAGGCCAAGCCTGCAGCGGGTCCAAAGCCAAACACGGGAGCTCACAGAAAGCGGGGCCCTGGCCCCCAAAATCCAAACCAACCACAACCCGCACCAACGTCATCCGACGGGCAAGCCCTCGCCACCCGGGCGTCTGGGGAAGACCACCCCTTCGCCAGCGAGGCGGCGCGGATGGGGTGGTCGGCCTGGGACGGGGCCCCACCCCGCCGTCCTCGCTGTGGCAGTGCTGTGGGGATCCGACCAGCCCGGACCGCGCACTGCCTCCCCAACCCCCCCGTCTCCAGTCTGCCCCCCTGCCCCGCATCTTCACTCCCCACATTTTCTCACTGCATTCCACCGTCGTGCAGGCCTCCGCCGTACACCGCCGTACAAGACCGCGTCGTACCCGTCTCCCCGTATATCCGACCTCCCCTTCCCTGCCTCCGCCTCTTTCGCCGTGCCGCTGGGGCCTCTTCGTTGTTTTGACCCCTGTCCACCCGCTCCGCACCTGGATGTTGTTTCTAACGCCTCCTGGTGCCCCCTGCCCGCATGCTTCGCGTCGACCGCCTTCCCCACCCGCTCTGGGCCGTGGCCAGGTGAGTTCCGCCGCTGGGTTGGGCCCCTGTTTTGGTGTTTTTTTGCTAGTCGTTGCACTCTTGTCTGCGGGCGTCGGGACCTGCGTCTAGGCTTTCGCGTCCCCCATGGCGGCGCGGCGCGGCTTCGGCTTCCTACCATGGACGCCGGCGGACCTTCCTTCTCTGGTAATGACCGGCTTCCTCGCAACGTCCGCAACCATCTGGTCGGTATTCGAGCGGGTCGGGACCGGGACCGGGACCGGACCGCGCTGTCCGCTCTCCCATAGCTCACCTACTCCCCCAGTTCTCCTGCTAGCGCCCAAAACCGGTTCTGCGAAACATTTCCGTGCGTCGCGTGGGGTCCTCGCTTCCTGTCGTCTCGCCGTAGCCGCTTTAGCTTAGCCGCCAAAGGTCATAGTACGACCTTCGGCTTTAGTATCCCCAACCCAGTTCTCCAGCATGCATCTCAAAACGCCTGTTCTAAACGGTTTTTTCTGGCATCCACGGGTCTCCCTCGAAACCCCGGCCGCGGGACGGGCCACACCATTTTTTATGCCATCTTGTGTCTGTGGGGGGTTAAACCAACTCTGTGAATGCATTGAGGCGGGCCCAGGAGCCGGCCGCCACAACGCCACTGTGGCACACACCCGCACCAGCTGTGTGCGCCCCCCCGGGCCCCAGCTATCATATCTATGCCGTGCAACCGGTCTTTACGCCACCCCCCGGGCTCCAGCCGGCACCCGGAACAGGGGGCGGAGCCCAAACCCCAGGGCCGCGGCGGCGGCCAGACACACCACATCCCAGACCAGCGGGTGACCCCCAGGGGAGGCCGCCCCAACCACAAATGCCGTGGCAACAGGACAACCGCAATACCCTTCGCCTCCATGACCTCGTCCCGCAGCGTTCGGGCCGCCACGCACCAGACGTGGTGGCGACGGCGGCCCGTGGCCATGGATGTTCCGTGGCACGGGGAGGTGACCGCGGGCCCTGGTGGGTCGGTGATCAACGCCTTTGCCGTAGAAGGAAAGCAGTCCAGACAGTGGCCCCCCGCCTGTGTGACTGCCGATCGCAAGCCACGAGCATTGTGGACCGCAGGGCGGGAATCCGGGAAACCTATCACCTAGCCCCGCCGCAAGTTGGTCATGTGGCCGGTGTAGCGGCGTTTCTCGCCCCGTTGGAGGCCCTCCAATGCCCTTCCACCCTCGCTGCCCACGGCCATACCGACCTTTCCCTCACCGCCCATGCCTGCTGGTGCAGTGCAGATATACGTGACAGCGGATGAGGGCTCACACTGAGCGAGCGTATCTGCGGTCAACGTGCTGCCCTTTAGTCGAGTCGCATGAGCAGGCCACGGGCGAGAGTATGTTAAACTGGAACGGTCACATTCCCCATCCTGACATCATGATTTTTTGTGAGTCACTGAACGCCAACAAAATCGTTTTTCGCACCCGATGCGATTCGAACGCACGCGGGGAGACCCCACGGCCTTAGCAGGGCCGCGCCTTAACCACTCGGCCACAGGTGCGGGTCGGGCGTATCTACCCTGATCCACCGACAAAGTTTGCTTTGCAGATCTATCGCGGCTGCATAGTGGCAGGGGTGATCGGGTGCCGGGGTAGTGGGGGCGACGGGGGTTGACGGGGGGTGACAGGGTAGCGGAGTAGGGGGCGATGGCGAAGGTTGCGGGGGTGACATATGCTGCGGGTGACGCGAGCCGCGGGTGACGATGCGTGCTGTGTGCTGTGGGTGGCGTACACATGCATTCAAGCGCAGTACGACGCAGCGCGACCCATTTCACGCAGTGCTACTAGGCTTACACGGCAGCAGACCAGACCACCACAAGCTGCCCTTTCGCTGCACACAGCCCTTAGCAATGCCGACGGTCGCAAGCCACCCTAGCGGCAGCCCGCTGCAACCCTGCCCGCTTGCCCTACGCGTGATGATGCGCATGACTTACGAGGGGGATTGGCAGGCTGCATCGACGAGGGTGGCCAGTCCTGCAAGGGAACCCCTCCCGGTGACTGGTAAGCTCCGACGTTGAGACTGGGCAGGTAGGAGCCAGTAACCACGAAAAATCTGGGCGGCTTCACGTGTACACCACGAATCGCTGTATAAACAATCCCACGATTACAGCTCCTCCGCCTGGCCCATGCAGGGCCCACCACAATCCAGCCAGCCGCAATTGTCCGCATAAACGAGGCAGCCGCCACCAATCCACCCTTCTCACTTCAGAGAATGGCACATGAACACAGCGCAACCTGTGTTGGAGTGGGCTGCAAAAACCCTAATCCTAGCTGCAGCGCTGTGGCGTGCTGAGGCGCGCCCAGCAGCCCCGTGTCCGAGCACCCGAACGCGTTAGCACAACGACACCTCGACACTGCTGTGACCATGTCAGCTCAAGACACCGACCAACGCCACAAAAACCATGCCTAAAACGACGGTATGAAACTTACAGCGAGGAGGATACAAGGTATACATGCCCAAAGGCGGCAAAATATGGCAGCGTACAGTCGGCGTGTGGGCGGTGGTTCATGGTGGTACATGCCGCGCAGGCGGCTGCCCTGGCTGGCTGGCTGCCTGGGGAGTGTGGCGCCGCACGGCCTCGAGGACCCTACCTCGAATGGCCGCACAGCCACCGCCACCCCACATGTACTGCACAGCGCACCGCACGCCAGGAAACGACAAATGACGTAATTCCATCGTTCTCCTTGTCCCGCAAAAAAATACACAACGACATCACGACGAGGGTCTCACAGCTGACTCTGCAGAAGCCAAAACACCGCGCAACGACAGTGGCTGCGACGGCAGTAGCAGGCGCCCTGCCCGGGCTCTCCGGCCTCCCGCTAGTGCGCAACAGTAGACGGGGGCCCCCGGGGAGCGGGGACCGTGAGGCACTTTGATCATACACAACGCTGAAGGGTCCCCGGCAACCCCCCACCTATGTCGTGTACGTGGGTTTTCTCCCTTCCCCCTTCGGGATAACGAGGGCACCCTGCCATGCATGCCTGCATCCCGGGGGTTGTGCTCAGGTAGGCAACAGTTCGACAGGACCGCCATCGCGGTCGCACGTTGGCGAGACAGTACGTCAGTACGAGTCTGCACGTGTCCGCACATACTTGGCATGCCTAACGTAGTGATGGACTCCGGGTGGTGCACATGCAGTCGCTCCGCCCAACACAGCTACTCAAGCAGCTGGCATCGCGTCGTCACCGGTCGGCGCCCAGGCGACCCATATGTTGACACGGTAATGGTGAAGAGGACGCTACGCATTCGTTAGCGAGTCACGACCGAAACCGCCACCATCGACACCAGTAACACCTCTTTTGACTGCTGAAACGACGACAAAAACCGTACACAGCGTGTTATATGTAACAGGTGCACACCCAGTGGTGCAGCCCTTGCGGTGCTCCCCAGACGGGACAGTGGCTAGCAGCACGCCCGCAGCTTGGTCGGAGGGAGCCCGGCGTCTACATCAGCCGTACACGGCATATACGATGACGCAGTAGTAGTACCTAGGTGGTGGCGATGCTGATGGCGTACAGTGATGGCGGTGACGGGTAATCAGGTCCGGTTTACGACGGGCCCCATAGGGTAGGTAGATAGACCCAAGAGTCGTCTAAGGCCGAAACCCTATAGCCTGGCACATTGTACCCACTTCTGCAGCTCCCTTCTCTCTCTCGTTCCCTTCACTCAGACGGAAGACCGCTAGCAGCCCCTCTTGGAGCCTTCTCTACCCCTTCTTCGTTCCCCCCTCCTCCAGATCGTCGCGCCGGACGCCATCGGCCGCGTCGGGCCCCCCCGCGCTCTCCAGCTGACCCACGGGTCGCAGGTCCGCCTCGCCCTCCTTCTCCTCGTCCAGCTCCCCGGGCAGCAGCGACAGGAAGGGCGCGGGCGCCATGGTCAGCGCTACGCAGGTGGCCACGAGGGCGAAGAGGTTGTCGTAGTTCTCTGACGTCACGCCGTACCACTTGGTGAGGCCAGCGCCCAGCGCACCCCCGGTGATGGAGCCGCAGTTGAGCACCGACATGAGGGTGGCGAAGAGCGTTGCCTGCGCAGGTGGGGTAGGGCTTGGGGTTTTTACGGTTTGGGGGTTTGGGGGCTTTCCCGGGGCAGGGTAGGGAATGGGGGTTGCGACGAGGGGGGAAACCGCGCCACAGCTAGGAGAGCGGGTGTGCTCGCATAGTGAACCAGCAGGGAGGAAGGCCAAGGGCCCTTGGAGCGCAAGGTAGAGTCAGCCTCATCGGGGCCCTCGTGCGATACGATGGCATGAGTCGTATGGGCACGATACACGAGGGGCGGCATGGGACGGTGCAAGAGTAGCCCGGAGAGGTCGCAGGGGGTGGGGCAGCACCCACTCAGCGAGGCGGCGTAGCCGCGCCGTTTGTCAGGGCGCACTGCTACGCGGGGCCTACCAGTTCAGGACCACGAGCTCGTACTCAGTCGCTGCCTTGCTGCGTCACCCCCGAACCCACCCACGGGAGAGAGGGTACATGAGGGTTCCTCTGAAAACCCCAGGACCAGCTCTATAACTCCCCCTAGCTCACCTCCACCCCCTCCGGGCACATGCGCGCCGCCAGCACCAGGATCGGCATCCACGACACCTGCCCCAGCACCTGCACAGCCGGTTGGTTGGGTTCGATTGTTGCTGCGGGGAGGCGGCGACGGTTTTGGAATGTGAAGGGGGTGCGCTCAATCGGCCCAGGCAGGATGCCCACTGCAAAAACACAGTTAGCTAACGGCCACTGCCTCTTTCGTCGTTTCTGTTGAACGTCGTCGCCAATCCCCCCCTGCTTCACCCTCCTTGCCTTACCGTGAGCACCATGGAGTCCCCCAGCACGAATATCTGGTCGGACAGCCCCCACTGGCGGTGCAACCCCGAGATAAGAACCAGCTGGCTGCTGCTGAGCACCGTGCCCACGATCATCACCCACCACAGCATGCGCCGCAGCGGGACGGTCTGGGGGGCAGGGGGCAGGGGGTAGGGGCCCAGCTTGGGTGAGACGCTGACTTAGGGCGCTCGCTCCTAAGGGAGGCTGGCGAGGCGCTGGGCAGGAAAATGAGGATGAAGGTTTGGGGGACGGGCGGTGACACACATGGAGGCAGCTGGAGGCCGTAACGAGGGACACAGCCACGTGCGGAGATACCGGCTTGCAACCGCGGCCAGACGTCTCAAGAAGATATGGAAGCGTTGGTATTGCAAGCGGACCGCGAGATCCACGAGGCGACGGTGCTGGGGTGCAATGGCTAGAAGTGGTGGCGCGCTCGATGCGTGTGGGTTTTGCGTCTATGTGTACGTGCGAGCCCAGTGGTTCACACGAGGAGGTCCGAAGCGGCTAGGGTACTGCCACTTAACTCAGGAGTGCAATGTGCGGTTGCGCGCCGCGGGCCCCTCGCTTCCCCCCAGCCCCACCTTGAGCCACGTGTTGAAGATGGCCACCCCCGCCAGCGACGCCAGCGACCCCCCCAGCCGCACACGGCCCAGGAACTCGGGCGTGAAGCCCAGCACGTTGGTCTGGTAGTAAAACATGGCCGAGTCGGCGCTGGGGGTGGCCTGAGGGGAAAAGAGGGGGGAGACGAGGAACACGCGGTTTGGGCTACGTTGGGTTGGGTTTTGCCGGCGAATGCGATTGTTCCTCTGCGGGTGTAGGTTCGTGTCAACATGCCGTTACGGTGTGCGGAATCCACTCTGCAGGGGCTCCGTGGCACGTAGCTTCGAAAAGCGAATGTCACCAGCGCGCGCAACAAAAGAGATGAGGTAACGGGACGTTAGGGAACGTGACTTTGTTATGACTTTGTTGAAGATGCGCAGGTTTACGGGCTGTATCTGTGCGGGATGCGGAGGAGCGTTAGATGGAGGTGGGCGCGAGGAAGACGGCGCACACTGCATCAGCACCAGTAGCCGGCAGTCACCGTACCTGCCACAGGAACACGAATATGGCGGGAAGTAGGATATCCTTCCGCCGCACTGCGCCCCACAGCGCCGCCCCCTGCGCCCACATCCGGCTGCCGATGGTGCCCACTGGCGGCCCCCGCGAGGCGGGCAGCAGCGGCGGAGGCTGGCCCGGCTCGGCAGGAAGAGCCACGTAGTCTGTGTGTGTTGGGGAGGGGGAGGTTGGCCGGTCACAGGGTCGGCAAGCAGGAACGGCCCAGCCACCCCGGCTGGACCAGGAGGGCCTCCTTCCAGCACGCCCCCACCGGCTCCAGCCGCGATGCGCCGCCCCCGTCCCCCGAATTATGACCAACAGCTGCCAACACCGGCAGCTGGCCCTTGCTCCCCGCCCAGCCCCAGACGCACGGTGGTACTCACTCACGGGTCGCTCATCGATGAGCATGGACGACGCCGATACCGCCAGGGGGAAGAACGCCGTTAACCCGAACACGAAGCGGCAGCCGTACTCCTGCCGTGGAGGGAGAAGGTGAGAGCGGGGTGGGAGGAATGCACGTCGCATGGAAGCGGAGGGCAGCTAGGCAGGATACCGCTCATAAGTTCCGCGCCCCCACCCCTTCGTCTTCCCGACTCAGCCCCCAGCCGCCCTACACAGCCAGCCAGCTCCCACCGCGCCTCTCTGCCCACCTGTACGAATGAGCCGCTGAAGTACGCGGAGACGATACCGCCCACGGCAGCTGAGGCCCAGCACAGGGACTGCAGCGAGCCCGCCACAGACTGCGACCGGTAAAGGCGGAGGGGCCAGGGGGGCACAATGGACTGGTGACGGGCTTTCGAGGGGCCAGCGTGGTGGGCACTGGTACTGGTTGCACAACCCTACAAGACACATGCGGCTGCCTGCCGAACGGGCCTGCTGCCGTCCCCTCCCGCCCTCCGCCACGGGTTTCCTCCCGCCCCCATCCCCCCCACCTGGTGATGCCCCCGCGCCCGCTCCACCACGATCGAGTCCACCACCACGTCACTGGCCGCAGTGCCCAGCGACGCGAGCAGCATGCACGCCACGGCACCCCGGGCGTCGTGCACGCCGTAGGCCAGGGTGGTCCAGGCCACGGTGCCTGCAGCGGCACGCCAAGAGCGTCAGGGTCACGTCGGCTGCCGTCCGCGCGGCAGAGTCAAGGCCGGGGGTCAGGCCACTGAATCCCCAGACCAATAGGCTGCTTGCCCGTGACGTTCGTAGCTCGGCCCCGAAACACATGCGTCACCCACGTGAGCTCCTTGTCGTCACCTCCTCCTCATTCCCCCCCTTCTACCCGGCTCCTATCCCCCACCGGGGCCCAGCCAAACGAAGTTCTCCACTATGCACCCCAAAACGGGTTCTCAAGACGTTTCGCTACACCGCTCAGTGTTCTTGGGGTTTGTGCTAGACATAGCAGCCGGGGGCGACACTCGACCCCCGGCCTTGGAAACCTAGAACGGGGTTTTGAGCACCCAAACGAGTGTACCGGTTTTACGTTCCAGTGCCGAACTATGTGATTCCTCATATACCCCCCTAGCGCAGGTGCACCCACCCATAAGGCCGCACAGCACCAGGTACGAACGGCGGCGGTATCCGAACAAAGGTATGGAGTCCGAAATGAAGCCGTACAGCGGCTTGATCATCCAGGGAATGCTGGACAACCCCGTCAGCACCGCCACCTGCAGCAGAGGCCAAGGAGGGGAGGGTGGGCCCCAAGGGGTGCGAAGCAGCGAGCGGTCCTGGTTGCCACATTTCCCCTCCCGGCACCACCATTACCACGCTGACCCAATGCAAGGAATGATTCTTAGCGCTTTAAATTACCAGGTGCAGTTTGGTCCTGACTAATTGGTGCCTCACTGATGGTCCCCCGCTCTTTCGTTGCCGTGCTGATGGTCCCCGCTCTTTCGTTGCCTTGCTGACGCCCAGACGTTATCTCATGATTCAGCCCAACCCGCCACGAAAGACGCACCTCCGCCGGCTCAATGTGCAACTCGTCCTTGAAGAAGTACGACACAGCCAGGCGGGACAACCCCAGGATACCCTGCACGAAATACACTGAGGGACGGCGGCGGCGGGGGCCCGGGCGGAGGGGTCAGAGGCGCGGCGAGCAGGTGAGGTGTGGCGGCAGGGAGGAACCAGCTGCAGTGGGTCAAGCCGCTCCCGAAGCACAGCTGCTGCCGCCTCCTCCACCACGACTAGGAGTGTATGCCCAGGCACATAGCCGCCCCAATCATGGTTCGTAGCGAGAAACTGGGAAGCCCGCGAGAGCCCCACCCATCTGCGCGAACCCGCCCCCCCGCACATGCCAGCAGCAACTGCGGCTGTTACCACTGGGCAGTTCCAATGTGTATGTAACGACACCAAACAGACAGAAGTTGCTTGGATTGCATCCTCGTTCATCTAGCGCCGGAACCCTCCCGGGGGATATCCGCCCCGACGACTGCCTGCTTCCTTCCCAGCGCCGGGTTTCATAAATAGCTAGCTAGGCACCAATGACCGCCGCTCACCCTGACACACACTGCCCTGCGGCGACTGTCTACCCGCATGGAGAAACGACTGAGCCGTGCTGTCCGCTGTCTTGTCACGCATCGGCATAAGCTCTATGTGCTTCGTATAATGCGCAACACACTTGGCCTGCCTGCCGAATGCCACCCGGGGGACACTAAACCCTGAGCGGTGCATCCGGTGCGACATAGCAAGCTCGGGGAAGGGCGCAGACGGGTGTGAAGAGGCAGCGCCTCGGTACAGGAATGCTGCTGTCTCCTGGAGCAGCTGCGCGAAGACTAGGTCTCAGGGGCCTAGTCCCAGCAGCAATGATGTTACATGCAGCCGGGCCATATCCCTCGCTCGCCACACGGGCTCTGCCCTTGCACTGCTCCTGTAACAAAACGCCTTGCCGGCGCTTCGCAGCACGCACCCATAGAGATAGCAACCAGTTCCGGTGAAGGCTCCAACCCCATGACCTTAAAGTCGGTCAGCTTGGCTCTGTGCCGTAGGCGACCCAGTCGCTGCATCAGCGACGCCTTTGACGAATCTGGGCTGGGCTCCGTTACTATCTCCCTCTCAATGACTGCAACCTGGAGCGGCTGCACATGGTTGCCCGGGCCCGAGTGGGGATTCAGACGCGAATGAATGTTTGCGCCTGTGTGGTGACCGGGAGCTGTGCTGCCGCTCCCAGATCTATGCCCAGGTGGTGGATCTGGACCTGGACTCGAAGCACGTGCCCGCGTCCGCATAGCCCGCAAGTCGCGATGCTGGTGGAAGGCAGCACGGGAGCCTTGCTGTTGGTGTACTGGGGCCAAAGGCTTCAAGGCCACTTTCATATCCTTGGATAAATTGTTAGGTAAGTAGATAAGTACACTGACGTGGACCCTTACAGTCGTTACGAAACACTAACGCCAACTAGGGCTACGATACGTCAGTGACAGGCGGTGGCCTTGTGGTCAAGCTCTCTTCTGTGTAGTGAAGGCATGTCAGTTGCTGCGTCAAGGACGTTTAATGTTTAAACACTTGAGTGGTGGACGCAGCCTAGCGCGACGGGCCGTGTTTGGACAGCGGTTTGGGGCTGACGTTCACCACATTTCAACCGAAGGTGTAATAATGTTACAGTGTGTTTGTTGTGCCAGGGTACAAGTAGAGCGGCCTCTTCTCTCTTTGATGCCGTACGTGGCAGCTTGTTCATCAGCAGTCAAGGCCCATTTCCTTTATTATTGGGTTGATGTCCTTGTAAGTTATCCTGAACCTATCCTGGACAAAGCATGACGTCTCGGCCGCCACCAGGCTCTGGGCGTGTCCTGCTCGTGTGTACTCGCTACCCCGTCTCGCCCCGTCGTCCCAGGCTGTGCCTCAAATCCCCAATTTAATCCGTACTTCGACGGATTGAGGGATTTTGTCCGCTGGTGCTGTGCGCCAGCCTACCTGAGGCATTCCTCAGTGGGGTTTGTGATGACAAGCCCATCATCGCAAGGCTAGGCGCCGCGGATGAGGAGAAAATGGATCGATCACAAGATGTTTGGAACTGGACAAGGAATTTATCAGAGTCTGCTGCATGACGAGGCCGAACCTCGCAAGCGCCTTAGATGGTGACCTCGCTCCACGGGGGGTGCAGAATTCCCCAGCGGGTGAAGCGGGTCGTATCGTAGGGGCTACTTACCCTCCGCCAGGACAAAGCACAGGGTGTCATGTGGTGGTAGACGTGTGAGATGAGATGCGGGGTCGCCGGGTGCCCTTTATGGAGCGGTGGAGTGGTGGGGGGCCCTAAGGAGCGCTTCCAGGCGCGCGAAGGGGCAGGGAGGGAGGGGAGGAGGGGATGGGGAGGACGGAGGTGCAGTTGGGCGTAGATGTGGGACGCAGATGGCATGGGGTTTGCCTCCAGCTGCTGGGTGTAAAGCCGCATGGCAGTGCGGGGCCGGGGGTGTCGGACCGGAACGGGCCCAGCCAGCCAGCGCGCAGGGTTGGGGGCCAATTTGATCAGGTCGATGAAATAAAGCTGGACGGACGCTGTGGGAGGCACGATAGGGAGCAATGGTGTAGCGGGGGTCATTACTGTGGCCAACTTCGCAGGCCCTTGGGGAGCCGCACCAGCGAACGGCGAGTCCGGGGAACGAAGAAGCTCGGGTTGGGGTCAGCGTTGGAGGTTGGGGAGGAGCGCATAACACAGACCTGGCGGCGGTGCTGGAATACGTGGTGGCGCCGCAGCGCCAATCGAACGAATAGAAAAACACCCCGAGACCCACGCGCAGCTGAAGCGCAGGCGCAGGGTGGGGCGTGTATGTGCAACGACACTTACCTGGTACGTAAGCTAAGGCGGGAAGACACGGGGCCAAGCGGTACGGATATGGTGTATCTGTTGCGAGCCTGGAAGCTTCCTGGGCCGCGTTCCAGTGTAAGAGCGGCAAGGGTGCCGGCGCGCAGGATGCACCGTAAAGACAGCCCCCGCTCAGTCCCCCACAGCCCCAGCGCTTTGCCCCTAAGGCCGTGGGTGCCGTGTGGAACACGACGGAGGAGCCCTACCGAATTTCCGCGGCATGTACCGATGGCCTGAGCAAGTGTCCTCGTTAAACACGTTGCGCCAGTTAAACATTTGTGCCAAAAGCGTGGCAAACTGTCCTCGTTAAACACGTTGCGCCAGTTGAACATTTGTGGCCAAAGCGTGGCGAACTGTGCGGGCCCGTTCCGGGGCCCAACACCCCATATTGTCAGAAGAAAGGAGCGCGAGAGTCGCGGATAACATGTAATCCTTGCAACCCGCTGCCTCAAAAATTGCTAAAAATGGAAAAAAAACATATGGTAGGCTTAGTACCTCCTTACAAGCACGATCCTGGTACTAGGCCACTTGTCTTTCCCAACCCTCCTGTACGATAACAAGGGTAGGGGCTTCAAACTATGTCTTATTCATAGGAGCATGCCCCTGTAGGTGAAGTTCTAAATGAGCCGTCAGGGCTGGGCCTCTGACTTTTGCGATTGATGCCATGGCATTCCTGCAGATGCAGAGATCCAATACCTATAGTGCAGAGATCCAATGCCTGTAATCCACATTCTCTCTGTTATTTCTTATAACATAGTGATTACGCCCCACAGAGAAGCTTACATCTGCCGGCCGGGACACTGCGAACATCGTAAGCAGGGTGTAGCTGGGCTTTGGGCCTGTTTCCGAACTGTTCCTACGTTTCTTCGCGACGTCTCGACTAAATGTCTATTTTACGCTGTCTCGCTGCTACGCCGCTGTTCTGAAGCGATGTACTCGGAAGGAACGGAAACAGGTTGCCAGACAGCTCTGCAACGACAGCTGACCGTCCCCACTCCTGTTGTTGCAGGTGAATCTTACAGGCTAATCATGGCGTCACAGGATCTACTCTGGGAAAGATGACTCGCTTGCCCTTCGCGAGTCCATTTTGTGGAAGGACATCCTGCTGGACATCCTGCAAGCGCGCTGCATCATCACCATAGACTGGGCAGGAACTCAAGGCACTCTTACAACTATAGGTGGGCAGAAATTGTGTTGCTCGTGCACATAGAGCGAGTGACTTGAGGCCTGCCTCGCGGATATGTGAACAGGACTTGCGCGAGCGCGCTTCATGCGTGCTGCTGCTCCCCTTTTGTTACCCGCAAGATGTAAAGCAACCAATGCTCCCCGCAGGTTACAGGTCGCGAACCTTCATTCGGATGCTGGCGATGCGGCGGTGCGTGCGTGACGAGATGTGCCGCTGCTGCTTCCGCCGCGATTAGATGACTGCTGGACGACGCAAGCCAAGGCAGATTCCCTCCAATGGCGGCATGGGACGTCATCATCAGGTTTCGAGAAGAGAACGGTGTAATGGTACGGCTCCCTAATGGAGTTCTCGGGTGGGATTGGTGGGCTGGGAAGGCAGCAGGGGGCCGTCGTCACGTGGGGGCTTGGGTGGCATGCGCATGTGTTGGGGGAAAACATCATCCGCAAATCCTTGTGTTGGGGGTTGGGGGATGTGTATGTGCGTTGGGTCTCAGGTCCCGCAAAGGTAGGCGGGAGGGTCTTTCAACCTGCGGAGCTCGACCACCATCATCGAGGAGCACGATGTACGGCAACTCGCCTTCCTCCTGCAGCTGAGGCGATTCATCATCTCGGGGACTTTATTTGCTCGGACAAGACCCCGTTGGCAGGTGGGTTCCTCGCTCGCGAGTTACACGTGATTGCATTGGTAGGGTTTTGTTGCCGAGATCGCCGCCTCTTTCAGGGACATCGGGGATACGTGAACAGGACTTACGTATGAGCGGGCTTAACGCTGTCGCTCCCCGTTTATTTTACTCGTATGACCTTAGATAACCAACCAACCAATCAGTGCGAGCGCGCCGCAGGAGATTGCAGGTCGCGAACCCAATTCGGATGCTGGCGATGCGGCGGTGCGTGCGTGACGAGATGTGCCGCTGCTGCTTCCGCCGCGATTAGATGACTGCTGGACGACGCAAGCCAAGGCAGATTCCCTCCAATGGCGGCATGGGACGTCATCATCAGGTTTCGAGAAGAGAACGGTGTAATGGTACGGCTCCCTAATGGAGTTCTCGGGTGGGATTGGTGGGCTGGGAAGGCAGCAGGGGGCCGTCGTCACGTGGGGGCTTGGGTGGCATGCGCATGTGTTGGGGGAAAACATCATCCGCAAATCCTTGTGTTGGGGGTTGGGGGATGTGTATGTGCGTTGGGTCTCAGGTCCCGCAAAGGTAGGCGGGAGGGTCTTTCAACCTGCGGAGCTCGACCACCATCATCGAGGAGCACGATGTACGGCAACTCGCCTTCCTCCTGCAGCTGAGGCGATTCATCATCTCGGGGACTTTATTTGCTCGGACAAGACCCCGTTGGCAGGTGGGTTCCTCGCTCGCGAGTTACACGTGATTGCATTGGTAGGGTTTTGTTGCCGAGATCGCCGCCTCTTTCAGGGACATCGGGGATACGTGAACAGGACTTACGTATGAGCGGGCTTAACGCTGTCGCTCCCCGTTTATTTTACTCGTATGACCTTAGATAACCAACCAACCAATCAGTGCGAGCGCGCCGCAGGAGATTGCAGGTCGCGAACCTTCATTCGGATGCTGGCGATGCGGCGGTGCGTGCGTGACGAGATGTGCCGCTGCTGCTTCCGCCGCGATTAGATGACTGCTGGACGACGCAAGCCAAGGCAGATTCCCTCCAATGGCGGCATGGGACGTCATCATCAGGTTTCGAGAAGAGAACGGTGTAATGGTACGGCTCCCTAATGGAGTTCTCGGGTGGGATTGGTGGGCTGGGAAGGCAGCAGGGGGCCGTCGTCACGTGGGGGCTTGGGTGGCATGCGCATGTGTTGGGGGAAAACATCATCCGCAAATCCTTGTGTTGGGGGTTGGGGGATGTGTATGTGCGTTGGGTCTCAGGTCCCGCAAAGGTAGGCGGGAGGGTCTTTCAACCTGCGGAGCTCGACCACCATCATCGAGGAGCACGATGTACGGCAACTCGCCTTCCTCCTGCAGCTGAGGCGATTCATCATCTCGGGGACTTTATTTGCTCGGACAAGACCCCGTTGGCAGGTGGGTTCCTCGCTCGCGAGTTACACGTGATTGCATTGGTAGGGTTTTGTTGCCGAGATCGCCGCCTCTTTCAGGGACATCGGGGATACGTGAACAGGACTTACGTATGAGCGGGCTTAACGCTGTCGCTCCCCGTTTATTTTACTCGTATGACCTTAGATAACCAACCAACCAATCAGTGCGAGCGCGCCGCAGGAGATTGCAGGTCGCGAACCCAATTCGGATGCTGGCGATGCGGCGGTGCGTGCGTGACGAGATGTGCCGCTGCTGCTTCCGCCGCGATTAGATGACTGCTGGACGACGCAAGCCAAGGCAGATTCCCTCCAATGGCGGCATGGGACGTCATCATCAGGTTTCGAGAAGAGAACGGTGTAATGGTACGGCTCCCTAATGGAGTTCTCGGGTGGGATTGGTGGGCTGGGAAGGCAGCAGGGGGCCGTCGTCACGTGGGGGCTTGGGTGGCATGCGCATGTGTTGGGGGAAAACATCATCCGCAAATCCTTGTGTTGGGGGTTGGGGGATGTGTATGTGCGTTGGGTCTCAGGTCCCGCAAAGGTAGGCGGGAGGGTCTTTCAACCTGCGGAGCTCGACCACCATCATCGAGGAGCACGATGTACGGCAACTCGCCTTCCTCCTGCAGCTGAGGCGATTCATCATCTCGGGGACTTTATTTGCTCGGACAAGACCCCGTTGGCAGGTGGGTTCCTCGCTCGCGAGTTACACGTGATTGCATTGGTAGGGTTTTGTTGCCGAGATCGCCGCCTCTTTCAGGGACATCGGGGATACGTGAACAGGACTTACGTATGAGCGGGCTTAACGCTGTCGCTCCCCGTTTATTTTACTCGTATGACCTTAGATAACCAACCAACCAATCAGTGCGAGCGCGCCGCAGGAGATTGCAGGTCGCGAACCCAATTCGGATGCTGGCGATGCGGCGGTGCGTGCGTGACGAGATGTGCCGCTGCTGCTTCCGCCGCGATTAGATGACTGCTGGACGACGCAAGCCAAGGCAGATTCCCTCCAATGGCGGCATGGGACGTCATCATCAGGTTTCGAGAAGAGAACGGTGTAATGGTACGGCTCCCTAATGGAGTTCTCGGGTGGGATTGGTGGGCTGGGAAGGCAGCAGGGGGCCGTCGTCACGTGGGGGCTTGGGTGGCATGCGCATGTGTTGGGGGAAAACATCATCCGCAAATCCTTGTGTTGGGGGTTGGGGGATGTCACGGCCGCCGTCGCCCGAGCCGCCGTTGCCCGAGCTGCCCAGCCTGGCACCGCCCTCACCGCAGCTGCCGTCGCCCGAGCCGCCGTCGCCCGAGCCGCCCAGCCCGGCGCCGCCCTCGCTGCAGCTGCCGTCGCCCGAGCCGCCGCCAGGGCCGGCCAGCCCGGCGCCGCCCTCGCCGCAGCTGCCGTCGCCCGAGCCGCCGTCGCCCGAGCTGCCCAGCCTGGCGCCGCCCTCGCCGCAGCTGCCGTCGCCCGAGCCGCCCAGCCCGGCGCCGCCCTCGCCACAGCCGCCGTCGCCCGAGCCGCCGCCCGAGCCGGCCAGCCCGGCGCCGCCCTCGCCGCAGCCGCCGTCGCCCGAGCCACCCAGCCCGGCGCCGATCTCGCCGCGGTCGCCGTCGCCCGAGCCGCCCAGCCCGGCGCCGCCCTCGCCGCAGCTGCCGGCGCCCGAGCCGCCGTCGCCCGAGCCGCCCAGCCCGGCGCTGCCCTCGCCACAGCCGCCGTCGCCCGAGCCGCCCAGCCCGGCGCCGCCCTCGCCACAGCCGCCGTCGCCCGAGCCCCCAAGCAGGCGCCACCCTCGTCAGCGGCCGCCATCGCCCGAGCCGCCGTCGCCCGAGCCGCCCAGCCCGGCGCTGCCCTCGCCGCAGTCGCCGTCGCCCGAGTCGCCCAGCCCGGCGCCGCCCTCGCCGCAGCTGCCGTCGCCCGACCCGCCCAGCCCGGCGCTGCCCTCGCCGCAGCCGCCGTCGCCCGAGTCGCCCAGCCCGGCGCCGCCCTCGTGTCAGCTGCCGTCGCCCGAGCCGCCCAGCCCGGCGCGACCCTCGTCACAGCCGCCGTCGCCCAAGCCACCGTCGCCCGAGCCGCCCAGCCCGGCGCCGCCCTCGCCACAGCCGCCGTCGCACGAGCCCCCAAGCAGGAGCCACCCTCGTAACAGCCGCCATTGCCATAGCCGCCGTCGCCCAAGCCGCCCAGTCCGGCGCCGCCCTCGTCACAGCCGACGTTGCCCGAGCCCCCAAGCCGGCGCCACCCTTGCCGCAGCCGCCGTCGCCCGACCCGCCCCCGGCGCCGCCCTCGTCACGGCCGCCGTCGCCCGAGCCGCCCAGCCCGCCGCCGCCCTCGTCACGGCCGCCGTCGCCCGAGCCGCCGTTGCCCGAGCTGCCCAGCCTGGCACCGCCCTCACCGCCGCTGCCGTCGCCCGAGCCGCCGTCGCCCGAGCCGCCCAGCCCGGCGCCGCCCTCGCTGCAGCTGCCGTCGCCCGAGCCGCCGCCAGGGCCGGCCAGCCCGGCGCCGCCCTCGCCGCAGCTGCCGTCGCCCGAGCCGCCGTCGCCCGAGCTGCCCAGCCTGGCGCCACCCTCGCCGCAGCCGCCGTCGCCCGAGCCGCCCAGCCCGCCGCCGCCCTCGTCACGGCCGCCGTCGCCCGAGCCGCCGTTGCCCGAGCTGCCCAGCCTGGCACCGCCCTCACCGCCGCTGCCGTCGCCCGAGCCGCCGTCGCCCGAGCCGCCCAGCCCGGCGCCGCCCTCGCTGCAGCTGCCGTCGCCCGAGCCGCCGCCAGGGCCGGCCAGCCCGGCGCCGCCCTCGCCGCAGCTGCCGTCGCCCGAGCCGCCGTCGCCCGAGCTGCCCAGCCTGGCGCCGCCCTCGCCGCAGCTGCCGTCGCCCGAGCCGCCCAGCCCGGCGCCGCCCTCGTCACGGCCGCCGTCGCCACAGCCGCCGTCGCCCGAGCCGTCCAGCCCGGCGCCGCCCTCGCCGCAGCCGCCGTCGCCCGAGCCGCCCAGCCCGGCGCCGCCCTCGTCACGGCCGCCGTCGCCCGAGCCCCCCAGCCCGCCGCCGCCCTCGTCACGGCCGCCGTCGCCCGAGCCGCCGTTGCCCGAGCTGCCCAGCCTGGCACCGCCCTCACCGCAGCTGCCGTCGCCCGAGCCGCCGTCGCCCGAGCCGCCCAGCCCGGCGCCGCCCTCGCTGCAGCTGCCGTCGCCCGAGCCGCCGCCAGGGCCGGCCAGCCCGGCGCCGCCCTCGCCGCAGCCGCCGTCGCCCGAGCCACCCAGCCCGGCGCCGATCTCGCCGCGGTCGCCGTCGCCAGGGCCGGCCAGCCCGGCGCCGCCCTCGCCGCAGCTGCCGTCGCCCGAGCCGCCGTCGCCCGAGCTGCCCAGCCTGGCGCCGCCCTCGCCGCAGCTGCCGTCGCCCGAGCCGCCCAGCCCGGCGCCGCCCTCGCCACAGCCGCCGTCGCCCGAGCCGCCGCCCGAGCCGGCCAGCCCGGCGCCGCCCTCGCCGCAGCCGCCGTCGCCCGAGCCACCCAGCCCGGCGCCGATCTCGCCGCGGTCGCCGTCGCCCCGAGGCCGCCCAGCCCGGCGCGCCCTCGCCCAGCCGCCGTCGCCCGAGCCGCCCAGCCCGGCGCCGCCCTCGCCACAGCCGCCGTCGCCCGAGCCCCCAAGCAGGCGCCACCCTCGTCAGCGGCCGCCATCGCCCGAGCCGCCGTCGCCCGAGCCGCCCAGCCCGGCGCTGCCCTCGCCGCAGTCGCCGTCGCCCGAGTCGCCCAGCCCGGCGCCGCCCTCGCCGCAGCTGCCGTCGCCCGACCCGCCCAGCCCGGCGCTGCCCTCGCCGCAGCCGCCGTCGCCCGAGTCGCCCAGCCCGGCGCCGCCCTCGTGTCAGCTGCCGTCGCCCGAGCCGCCCAGCCCGGCGCGACCCTCGTCACAGCCGCCGTCGCCCAAGCCACCGTCGCCCGAGCCGCCCAGCCCGGCGCCGCCCTCGCCACAGCCGCCGTCGCACGAGCCCCCAAGCAGGAGCCACCCTCGTAACAGCCGCCATTGCCATAGCCGCCGTCGCCCAAGCCGCCCAGTCCGGCGCCGCCCTCGTCACAGCCGACGTTGCCCGAGCCCCCAAGCAGGCGCCACCCTTGCCGCAGCCGCCGTCGCCCGACCCGCCCCCGGCGCCGCCCTCGTCACGGCCGCCGTCGCCCGAGCCGCCCAGCCCGCCGCCGCCCTCGTCACGGCCGCCGTCGCCCGAGCCGCCGTTGCCCGAGCTGCCCAGCCTGGCACAGCCCTCACCGCCGCTGCCGTCGCCCGAGCCGCCGTCGCCCGAGCCGCCCAGCCCGGCGCCGCCCTCGCTGCAGCTGCCGTCGCCCGAGCCGCCGCCAGGGCCGGCCAGCCCGGCGCCGCCCTCGCCGCAGCTGCCGTCGCCCGAGCCGCCGTCGCCCGAGCTGCCCAGCCTGGCGCCACCCTCGCCGCAGCCGCCGTCGCCCGAGCCGCCCAGCCCGCCGCCGCCCTCGTCACGGCCGCCGTCGCCCGAGCCGCCGTTGCCCGAGCTGCCCAGCCTGGCACCGCCCTCACCGCCGCTGCCGTCGCCCGAGCCGCCGTCGCCCGAGCCGCCCAGCCCGGCGCCGCCCTCGCTGCAGCTGCCGTCGCCCGAGCCGCCGCCAGGGCCGGCCAGCCCGGCGCCGCCCTCGCCGCAGCTGCCGTCGCCCGAGCCGCCGTCGCCCGAGCTGCCCAGCCTGGCGCCGCCCTCGCCGCAGCTGCCGTCGCCCGAGCCGCCCAGCCCGGCGCCGCCCTCGTCACGGCCGCCGTCGCCACAGCCGCCGTCGCCCGAGCCGTCCAGCCCGGCGCCGCCCTCGCCGCAGCCGCCGTCGCCCGAGCCGCCCAGCCCGGCGCCGCCCTCGTCACGGCCGCCGTCGCCCGAGCCCCCCAGCCCGCCGCCGCCCTCGTCACGGCCGCCGTCGCCCGAGCCGCCGTTGCCCGAGCTGCCCAGCCTGGCACCGCCCTCACCGCAGCTGCCGTCGCCCGAGCCGCCGTCGCCCGAGCCGCCCAGCCCGGCGCCGCCCTCGCTGCAGCTGCCGTCGCCCGAGCCGCCGCCAGGGCCGGCCAGCCCGGCGCCGCCCTCGCCGCAGCCGCCGTCGCCCGAGCCACCCAGCCCGGCGCCGATCTCGCCGCGGTCGCCGTCGCCCGAGCCGCCCAGCCCGGCGCCGCCCTCGCCGCAGCTGCCGTCGCCCGAGCCGCCGTCGCCCGAGCTGCCCAGCCTGGCGCCGCCCTCGCCGCAGCTGTCGTCGCCCGAGCCGCCCAGACCGGCGCCGCCCTCGCCACAGCCGCCGTCGCCCGAGCCGCCGCCCGAGCCGCCCAGCCCGGCGCCGCTCTCGCCGCGGCCGCCGTCGCCCGAGCCGCCCAGCCCGGCGCCGCCCTCGCCGCAGCTGCCGGCGCCCGAGCCGCCGTCGCCCGAGCCGCCCAGCCCGGCGCCGCCCTCGCCACAGCCGCCGTCGCCCGAGCCGTCCAGCCCGGCGCCGCCCTTGCCGCAGCCGCCGTCGCCCGAGTGGGTTCCTTGCGAGTTACACGTACGTGATTATTGGTAGGGATGTGTTGTCGGAATCGCCTCCTTCTGCAACATCAGGGAAATGTTTACGGGACTTATGTGAGCGCGCTTCATGCTGTCGCTCACCGCTTTGTTTACGCGCACGACGTCAAATAACAAAGCAACCTATCAATGCTCCGTGCAGCAGGTTGAAGGTGGCGGCGGAGCTCAATTCGGATGCTGGCGATGCGGCGGTGACGAGATGCGGCGGTGACAAAATCCGGTGACAACGTCGCAATTCGACCGCTGTGTGCGGCAAAGCGCTCCTCATCAATCAACCCAGCGGTGGGTGCTTCTGGACAGCAGGGGTTAATCGGTGTGCTGTTGAGGCCTTGGTTGGGGTTGCGCCCTTGAGGCAGGCGGTATCATTTGGGAAGCATTTCTTCAGCAGCTGCCGGGGCACCGGGTACGTAGCTGAATGCATGGGCTGGCCTGGGCAGCGTGTAGGATGACGCGCGATGTCAGGTATATAGGTCATTCAGGTCTGCATGTTCACAGCAGGCATGCGGCGGGATGCACGCTGTAGATATGTAGGGCGGCTTCTAGGGAACCATGCGGCTGTAAGGATTTAGACAGGGTTTTGGCGTCTGCGGTGTCAACTTGCGACCTGAGGGACCGTGGACGGATTTCAGGCTTACGCGGGGATGGGGTAGGGGGTTCATTCAGGTGTTTGGGACTTGACGCGTGCCTACCTGTGGCGGCGCGACATCGATCACGGCGGCGGGCAGCAGGTTGGTTACGTCGTCTCCGTCCGGACGCAGCGTGCGTGTGGATGGGCGCGGGGTGATGGAGCCGAGAAGTGCGTCCTCGCTCGCCACGCTTAGGTGGGTGCGTTAAGATCGTCGGTTGTCCGTTATTTGTGCTCTGGGGATGGATATGGCTTGATTAGCGGTTTTTCCGTGTCCACCCTTGCTTCGGCAAGCAAGCTTGCTGTTGCGCACATTGCGAAGCTGCTCTTTTCCACATGGCTTCGGTGAATTGCGGATCCCCGCCATGCGCCGTTGCTGCAAGCCCGCACTCCGCTCTTACATCTCCCAAACAAGGCCCGCCCTCACCCTACTCCTCCCTGACCTCGCAGATCAACCTACGTCGCCGAAGGCTAATAATGTGGCGGCTGGCTCGGCGCAGGGAAACGCAGACACGCGTGGTTATAGCTGGCGGCTTGCTTGGGCTCCTCTCTCCTGATGGGCGACGTACCGTCTGTGAGGCTGGCTCAGATACAACGGCGCCTTCTGCCAACACCCCGTGCCTCAGACGCGCACCCATGCATCGCTCTCACCCTTCCCGGCCTCCCCGCCACCACCTCCGCCTCCTTCATGCCTCCCGGCCTCCCCGCCGCCACCACCTCCGCCTCCTTCATGCCTCCCCGCCACCGCCTCCGCCTCCTTCATGCCTTCCGGCCTCCCCGCCACCGCCTCCGCCTCCTTCATGCCTCCGGCCCACGCCACCACCTGCGCCTCCTTCATGCCTCCCGGCCTCCCCGCCGCCACCTCCGCCTTCATCACCTGCATCGCTTTGGTGCGCGTGATGAGTTAGGGCAGGCCAGCAGGTGAGGTCAGCGGCAAGGTCGGGGTGGGGAACCGAGAGCAGCCGATCATCATCAGGGGGTTTGTGAGTGTCAAGCAGGATGTTGCGTTCATACGTGTTATGCATGTTGCAAACGTTTGCATGTTCACAGAGCGCGCGCGCTCGGACTCGCGGTTGCTGTGAAGGATCGATCGGGTGGGGCAAGGTATCTGCCGCACCGCCCAGCCAGCCCCGCAGCGTTCAGCCAGCCGTACAATTGCAGCCAGCTTCATCAGCCGCCAGCAGCTTGTTGACTCTTTCCCAGCAGCCTTCGGTGCAGCAGGTGCCTTGCCCCGCCCGTCGTCCCGGCATACCCCCCGCTCGGTCCGATGCCGTCCATGCCGTCGTCATTTACCCTGCCTCGCTCGTATAGGTTGTTTACCGCCGCGTAGCTCATTTGCCTCGCTCCCAGATAATCCGCCACTGTTGGTAACTGCTGCCACACGCCCCCGCCCTCCTGCCCTACGTCTTCCTTCGTCTCCCGAGACCGCCCGCCCCACATCGCTCGCGCGAGCCCTATCTACGTACGGCTGCTCCCGCCGGGACTGATGAGACAATCGACGCCTGCAATGGCTGGAGCGGACGACTTCGCCGGCCCACTACTTCCACCCTGGCCTGGGAATCCATCTTGGAAGTGAACCATCGGCTCGCCGGTCGGTGACCCTGCATCTACCATGCAGGCGTACACCGCCAGGTGCGTGTCGTACCTGGGGGCTGGATGTGTGCCGGTGCTGCGGACAGGCAGCTGGCTGTTCGTTGCTTGAGAGCGTACGTAGATAGGACTTGTCTCTTGTCGTTTGCACGTGTGTGTGACACTTGCATGCCTGGGCATAGATGTGGTGACCCGCCTCTGCCCGGCCACCACACCGCCGCCATATAATAACAAGACAGGGTCTTGCCCGGCGAATAATGCATCATTGTTTGGTATTATTCGTATGGCGCTTACACACGTGCGTGATTTCAGTATGATGATGCACAGGCGCTGTCGTCCCTATTGGCGTCCCACAGGTAGGCCCAGCAAGGGAGCTCGCTCCGTCCACAGCGCAGGTCCGGTGGCGGCAAGCAAGCAGTTGCAGCCGCCAGCGCTGCGTATGTAGTTGCCGCTGCCAGCATCTTGCCGCCGTCGCCGCCGCAGGACAGACATGCACTAGCTAGACCGCCACCACCGTCGCCTTCGCCCACAACGTACGGCAGTCACGTGCGCTACGATGACAGCAGTCACTTACGACAGCACGAACTAACGCACCTTGTGGGCAACCCATGTACCCATCCAGACCGCCCGCTGTGCCCGCCGGTACCTAGCTAGCCGTGTTGGGCCATCCGGCGGCTGCCTGGCGGCCCTACCTGCAGACCAGCCAGCAGAAATCATCGTTGGCTTACGTCAGGACTGAGCGAACATGCCGGTGACGCACCAGATGAAACGGCTCTACTAGCAGCTAGCAGCTCCACCACTTGCTCCTTGCCCGCCACCACCACCAGCTGCTCGCTCCGTCTGCTGGAGGTGCCTTCATTCTCTAGCTCAGGACACAATGTGCTCGAGATGTCATGCGTCCAAGTCTTCATTCCCGCTATCCTTGGTGACGTACGTCAGTTTCCACCCTCGGCTCCATCCAGCACTGGCCGCTTACTTCGTCCTTCATCTGCCAACTGAGCAACGCGTCACGTGCGTGGCGCTGGATTCGCCTAGCTTCAACCGTTCGCCATCATCCGTCGCTGCGCACGTCTGTCCTTCACACCTTACGATTGCCCTTCATTATGAGGGGCTCAAGGTATGACATGTACACGCGGTTCGTCATGTATGCACCAACCACATCGATTCGCCGTTATGGTTCATCCTTCGTAACCCCTTGCTCCTGCTTATGGATATGTTGCTTTCTGACGCCTCCTAGGACGAAGGGGTGTCCGCCTACAACCTTCCATTCTGAGGTCTCCCCGCTCCTTGCCAGCGCAGGCAGGTGTTCAAGTAACGGGCGTCCACAATGGCGCCTTCCGCCTGGTCAACAACACGATGACGTGCTTAATCAGGCGGCGGCGCCTTTCACCTGGGCAACAATGCGGCAGCGTGCTTAAGGCGGCGGCGACTTTCGCCGCCTGGGCAACAATGCGGCGGCGTGCTTCAGGCGGCGGGTCCTTCCGCCTGTGCTACAATGCGGCAGCGTGCTTCAGGCGGCGGCGCCTTCCGCCTGGGCAACAATGCGGCAGCGTGCTTCAGGCGGTGGGGCCTTTCGCCGCCTGGGCACCAATGTTGCGGCGTGCTTCAGGCGGCGGGGCCTTTCACCTGGGCAACAATGCGGCAGCGTGCGTCAGGCGGCGGCGCCTTTCGCCGCCTGGGCAACAATGAGGCAGCGTGCTTCAGGCGGCGGCGCCTTCCGCCTGGGCAACAATGCGGCAGCGTGCTTCAGGCGGCGGCGCCTTCCGCCTGGGCAACAATGCGGCAGCGTGCTTCAGGCGGCGGCGCCTTTCGCCGCCTGGGCAACAATGCGGCGGCGTGCTTCAGGCGGCGGCGCCTTTCGCCACCTGGGCAACAATGCGGCAGCGTGCTTCAGGCGGCGGCGCCTTCCGCCTGGGCAACAATGCGGCGGCGTGCTTCAGGCGGCGGCGCCTTCCGCTTGGGCAACAATGCGGCAGCGTGCTTCAGGCGGCGGCGCCTTTCGCCGCCTGGGCAACAATGCGGCAGCGTGCTTCAGGCGGCGGCGCCTTTCGCCGCCTGGGCAACAATGCGGCAGCGTGCTTCAGGCGGCGGCGCCTTCCGCCTGGGCAACAATGCGGCAGCGTGCTTCAGGCGGCGGCGCCTTTCGCCGCCTGGGCAACAATGCGGCAGCGTGCTTCAGGCGGCGGCGCCTTCCGCCTGGGCAACAATGCGGCAGCGTGCTTCAGGCGGCGGCGCTTTCGCCGCCTGGGCAACAATGCGGCGGCGTGCTTCAGGCGGCGGCGCCTTCGCCACCTGGGCAACAATGCGGCGGCGTGCTTCAGGCGGCGGCGCCTTTCGCCGCCTGGGCAACAATGCGGCAGCGTGCTTCAGGCGGCGGCGCCTTCCGCCTGGGCAACAATGCGGCAGCGTGCTTCAGGCGGCGGCGCCTTTCGCCGCCTGGGCAACAATGCGGCGGCGTGCTTCAGGCGGCGGCGCCTTTCGCCCTGGGCAACAATGCGGCAGCGTGCTTCAGGCGGCGGCGCCTTTCGCC
>BDSL01000202.1:0-69873 GCA_003116995.1 Yamagishiella unicocca | reverse complement strand
GGGGGGCCGCCGGAGGGGGAGCCGGGGGGCGGGGCCAGCCCACCCCCAAAAAAGAGGGGAGGACACCAACGGCCGGGAGGGCGGCGCCGGAACAAAAGGAGGAGAAGAGGGCGAGACGGGGCGGACAGGCGGGGACGGGACGGCGAAACCCGAGACGAAAGCCCAGGAGGGACAGCAGGGCCAAAGCAGGCCCCAGAGCGAGCCAAAGGGGAGCCAAGGAAGTGAGAAGAGGGAGGGCCGAAGGAAGAGCCAAGGGCCAAGAAAAAAAGAGGGGGGCCGAGGGGAGACGGGGGCCGCCGGAGGGGGAGCCAGGGGGGCGGGGCCAGCCCACCCCCAAAAAGAGGGGAGGACACCAACGGCCGGGAGGGCGGCGCCGGAACAAAGGAGGAGAAGAGGGCGAGACGGGGGGCGGACAGGCGGGGACGGGACGGCGAAACCCGAGACGAAAAGCCCAGGAGGGACAGCAGGGCCAAAGCAGGCCCCAGAGCGAGCCAAAGGGGAGCCAAGGAAGAGGAGAAGAGGAGAGGGCCGAAGGAAGAGCCAAGGGCCAAGAAAAAAGAGGGGGGGCCGAGGGAGACGGGGGGCCGCCGGAGGGGGAGCCAGGGGGCGGGGCCAGGCCCACCCCCAAAAAAGAGGGGAGGACACCAACGGCCGGGAGGGCGGCGCCGGAACAAAAGGAGGAGAAGAGGGCGAGACGGGGGCGGACAGGCGGGACGGGACGGCGAAACCCGAGGACGAAAGCCCAGGAGGGACAGCAGGGCCAAAGCAGGCCCCAGAGCGAGCCAAAGGGGAGCCAAGGAAGAGGAGAAGAGGAGAGGGCCGAAGGAAGAGCCAAGGGCCAAGAAAAAAGAGGGCGGGCCGAGGGGAGACGGGGGCCGCCGGAGGGGGGAGCCAGGGGGGCGGGGCCAGGCCCACCCCCAAAAAAGAGGGGGAGGACACCAACGGCCGGGAGGGCGGCGCCGGAACAAAAGGAGGAGAAGAGGGCGAGACGGGGCGGACAGGCGGGACGGGACGGCGAAACCCGAGGACGAAAGCCCAGGAGGGACAGCAGGGCCAAAGCAGGCCCCAGAGCGAGCCAAAGGGGAGCCAAGGAAGAGGAGAAGAGGAGAGGGCCGAAGGAAGAGCCAAGGGCCAAGAAAAAAGAGGTGGCGGCCGAGGGAGACGGGGGCCGCCGGAGGGGGAGCCAGGGGGCGGGGCCAGGCCCACCCCAAAAAGAGGGGGAGGACACCAACGGCCGGGAGGGCGGCGCCGGAACAAAAGGAGGAGAAGAGGGGCGAGACGGGGCGGACAGGCGGGGACGGGACGGCGAAACCCGAGGACGAAAGCCCAGAGGGACAGCAGGGCCAAAGCAGGCCCCAGAGCGAGCCAAAGGGGAGCCAAGGAAGAGGAGAAGAGGAGAGGGCCGAAGGAAGAGCCAAGGGCCAAGAAAAAAGAGGGGGGGCCGAGGGGAGACGGGGGGCCGCCGCCGGAGGGGGAGCCAGGGGGGCCAGGCCCACCCCCAAAAAGAGGGGGAGGACACCAACGGCCGGGAGGGCGGCGCCGGAACAAAAGGAGGAGAAGAGGCGAGACGGGGGCGGACAGGCGGGGACGGGACGGCGAAACCCGAGACGAAAGCCCAGGAGGGACAGCAGGGCCAAAGCAGGCCCCAGAGCGAGCCAAAGGGGAGCCAAGGAAGAGAGAAAGGAGAGGGCCTAAGGAAGAGCCAAGGGCCAAGAAAAAAGGGCGGGCCGAGGGGAGACGGGGGGCCGCCGGAGGGGGAGCCAGGGGGCGGGGCCAGGCCCACCCCCAAAAAAGAGGGAGGACACCAACGGCCGGGAGGGCGGCGCCGGAACAAAAGGAGGAGAAGAGGGCGAGACGGGGCGGACAGGCGGGGACGGGACGGCGAAACCCGAGGACGAAAGCCCAGGAGGACAGCAGGGCCAAAGCAGGCCCCAGAGCGAGCCAAAGGGGAGCCAAGGAAGAGGAAAGAGGAGAGGGCCGAAGGAAGAGCCAAGGGCCAAGAAAAAAGAGGGGCGGGCCGAGGGGAGACGGGGGGCCGCCGGAGGGGGAGCCAGGGGGCGGGGCCAGGCCCACCCCCAAAAAAGAGGGGGAGGACACCAACGGCCGGGAGGGCGGCGCCGGAACAAAAGGAGGAGAAGAGGGCGAGACGGGGGCGGACAGGCGGGGACGGGACGGCGAAACCCGAGGACGAAAGCCCAGGAGGGACAGCAGGGCCAAAGCAGGCCCAGAGCGAGCCAAAGGGGAGCCAAGGAAGAGGATAGAGAGGGCCGAAGGAAGAGCCAAGGGCCAAGAAAAAAGAGGGGGGGCCGAGGGGAGACGGGGGCGCCGGAGGGGGAGCCAGGGGGGGGCCAGGCCCACCCCCAAAAAAGGGGAGGACACCAACGGCCGGGAGGGCGGCGCCGGAACAAAAGGAGGAGAAGAGGCGAGACGGGGGCGGACAGGCGGGGACGGGACGGCGAAACCCGAGGACGAAAGCCCAGGAGGGACAGCAGGGCCAAAGCAGGCCCCAGAGCGAGCCAAAGGGGAGCCAAGGAAGAGGAGAAGAGGAGAGGGCCGAAGGAAGAGCCAAGGGCCAAGAAAAAAAGGGGGCCGAGGGAGACGGGGGGCCGCCGGAGGGGTGAGCCAGGGGGGGGGCCAGGCCCACCCCCAAAAAAGAGGGGGAGGACACCAACGGCCGGGAGGGCGGCGCCGGAACAAAAGGAGGAGAAGAGGGCGAGACGGGGCGGACAGGCGGGGACGGGACGGCGAAACCCGAGGACGAAAGCCCAGGAGGGACAGCAGGGCCAAAGCAGGCCCAGAGCGAGCCAAAGGGGAGCCAAGGAAGAGGAGAAGAGGAGAGGGCCGAAGGAAGAGCCAAGGGCCAAGAAAAAAGAGGGCGGGCCGAGGGGACGGGGGGCCGCCGGAGGGGAGCCAGGGGGCGGGGCCAGGCCCACCCCCAAAAAAGGGGGAGGACACCAACGGCCGGAGGGCGGCGCCGGAACAAAAGGAGGAGAAGAGGGCGAGACGGGGCGGACAGGCGGGACGGGACGGCGAAACCCGAGGACGAAAGCCCAGGAGGGACAGCAGGGCCAAAGCAGGCCCCAGAGCGAGCCAAAGGGGAGCCAAGGAAGAGAGAAGAGGAGAGGGCCGAAGGAAGAGCCAAGGGCCAAGAAAAAAGAGGGGGGCCGAGGGGAGACGGGGGGCCGCCGGAGGGGGAGCCAGGGGGGCGGGGCCAGGCCCACCCCCAAAAAAGAGGGGAGGACACCAACGGCCGGGAGGCGGCGCCGGAACAAAAGGAGGAGAAGAGGGCGAGACGGGGCGGACAGGCGGGGACGGGACGGCGAAACCCGAGGACGAAAGCCCAGGAGGGACAGCAGGGCCAAAGCAGGCCCCAGAGCGAGCCAAAGGGGAGCCAAGGAAGAGGAGAAGAGGAGAGGGCCGAAGGAAGAGCCAAGGGCCAAGAAAAAAGAGGGCGGGCCGAGGGGAGACGGGGGGCCGCCGGAGGGGGGAGCCAGGGGGGCGGGGCCAGGCCCACCCCCAAAAAAGAGGGGAGGACACCAACGGCCGGGAGGGCGGCGCCGGAACAAAAGGAGGAGAAGAGGGCGAGACGGGCGGACAGGCGGGGACGGGACGGCGAAACCCGAGGACGAAAGCCCAGGAGGGACAGCAGGGCCAAAGCAGGCCCCAGAGCGAGCCAAAGGGGAGCCAAGGAAGAGAGGAAGAGGAGAGGGCCGAAGGAAGAGCCAAGGGCCAAGAAAAAAGAGGGGCGGGCCGAGGGAGACGGGGGCCGCCGGAGGGGGAGCCAGGGGGGCGGGGCCAGGCCCACCCCCAAAAAAGAGGGGGAGGACACCAACGGCCGGGAGGCGGCGCCGGAACAAAAGGAGGAGAAGAGGCGAGACGGGGGCGGACAGGCGGGGACGGGACGGCGAAACCCGAGGACGAAAGCCCAGGAGGGACAGCAGGGCCAAAGCAGGCCCCAGAGCGAGCCAAAGGGGAGCCAAAGAGGAGAAGAGGAGAGGGCCGAAGGAAGAGCCAAGGGCCAAGAAAAAAGAGGGGGGGCCGAGGGGAGACGGGGGCCGCCGGAGGGGGAGCCAGGGGGGGGGGCCAGGCCCACCCCCAAAAAAGAGGGGGAGGACACCAACGGCCGGGAGGGCGGCGCCGGAACAAAAGGAGGAGAAGAGGGCGAGACGGGGGCGGACAGGCGGGACGGGACGGCGAAACCCGAGGACGAAAGCCCAGGAGGGACAGCAGGGCCAAAGCAGGCCCCAGAGCGAGCCAAAGGGGAGCCAAGGAAGAGGAGAAGAGGAGAGGGCCGAAGGAAGAGCCAAGGGCCAAGAAAAAAGAGGGGCGGGCCGAGGGAGACGGGGGGCCGCCGGAGGGGAGCCAGGGGGGCGGGCCAGGCCCACCCCCAAAAAAGAGGGGAGGACACCAACGGCCGGGAGGGCGGCGCCGGAACAAAAGGAGGAGAAGAGGGCGAGACGGGGGCGGACAGGCGGGGACGGGACGGCGAAACCCGAGACGAAAGCCCAGGAGGGACAGCAGGGCCAAAGCAGGCCCAGAGCGAGCCAAAGGGGAGCCAAGGAAGAGGAGAAGAGGAGAGGGCCGAAGGAAGAGCCAAGGGCCAAGAAAAAAGAGGGGCGGCCGAGGGGAGACGGGGGCCGCCGGAGGGGGGAGCCAGGGGGCGGGGCCAGGCCCACCCCCAAAAAAGAGGGGAGGACACCAACGGCCGGAGGCGGCGCCGGAACAAAAGGAGGAAAGAGGCGAGACGGGGCGGACAGGCGGGGACGGGACGGCGAAACCCGAGGACGAAAGCCCAGAGGGACAGCAGGGCCAAAGCAGGCCCAGAGCGAGCCAAGGGAGCCAATAATAGTGAGAAGAGGAGATGGCCTAAGAAGAGCCAAGGGCCAAGAAAAAAGAGTGGGGCCGAGGGGAGACGTGGGCCGCGGAGGGGGAGCCAGGGGGCGGGGCCAGGCCCACCCCCAAAAAAGGGGGAGGACACCAACGGCCGGGAGGGCGGCGCCGGAACAAAAGGAGGAGAAGAGGGCGAGACGGGGCGGACAGGCGGGACGGGACGGCGAAACCCGAGGACGAAAGCCCAAGAGGGACAGCAGGGCCAAAGCAGGCCCAAGAGCGAGCCAAAGGGAGCCAAGGAAGATAAGAGGAGAGGGCCGAAGAAGGCCAAGGGCCAAGAAAAAAGAGGGGGGCCGAGGGGAGACGGGGGCCGCCGGAGGGGGGAGCCAGGGGGCGGGGCCAGCCCACCCCCAAAAAAGAGGGGAGGACACCAACGGCCGGAGGGCGGCGCCGGAACAAAAGGAGGAGAAGAGGGCGAGACGGTGGCGGACAGGCGGGGACGGACGGCGAAACCCGAGGACGAAAGCCCAGAGGGACAGCAGGGCCAAAGCAGGCCCCAAGAGCGAGCCAAAGGGGAGCCAAGGAAGAGTGAGAAGAGAGAGGGCCGAAGGAAGGCCAAGGGCCAAGAAAAAAGAGGGGGGCCGAGGGAGACGGGGGCCGCCGGAGGGGGGAGCCAGGGGGCGGGGCCAGCCCACCCCCAAAAAGAGGGGGAGGACACCAACGGCCGGGAGGGCGGCGCCGGAACAAAAGGAGGAGAAGAGGCGAGACGGGGCGGACAGGCGGGGACGGGACGGCGAAACCCGAAGACGAAAGCCCAGGAGGGACAGCAGGGCCAAAGCAGGCCCAGAGCGAGCCAAAGGGGAGCCAAGGAAGAGGAGAAGAGGAGAGGCCGAAGAAGGCCAAGGGCCAAGAAAAAAGAGGTGGGGCCGAGGGGAACGTGGGGCCGCCGGAGGGGGAGCCAGGGGTGCGGGGCCAGGCCCACCCCCAAAAAAGAGGGGGAGGACACCAACGGCCGGGAGGGCGGCGCCGGAACAAAAGGAGGAGAAGAGGGCGAGACGGGGGCGGACAGGCGGGGACGGGACGGCGAAACCCGAGGACGAAAGCCCAGGAGGGACAGCAGGGCCAAAGCAGGCCCAAGAGCGAGCCAAAGGGAGCCAAGGAAGAGAGAAGAGGAGAGGGCCGAAGAAGGGCCAAGGGCCAAGAAAAAAGATGGGGGGGCCGAGGGAGACGGGGGCCGCCGGAGGGGGGAGCCAGGGGGGCGGGGCCAGCCCACCCCCAAAAAAGAGGGGAGGACACCAACGGCCGGGAGGGCGGCGCCGGAACAAAAGGAGGAGAAGAGGGCAGACGGGGCGGACAGTGCGGGGACGGGACGGCGAAACCCGAAGACGAAAGCCCAGGAGGGACAGCAGGGCCAAAGCAGGCCCAAGAGCGAGCCAAAAGGGGAGCCAAGAAGAGGAGTAAGAGGAGAGGGCCGAAGGAAGGCCAAGGGCCAAGAAAAAAGAGGGGGGGCCGAGGGGAACGGGGGGCCGCCGGAGGGGGAGCCAGGGGGCGGGGCCAGTCCCACCCCCAAAAAAGGGGGAGGACACCAACGGCCGGGAGGGCGGCGCCGGAACAAAAGGAGGAAAGAGGCGAGACGGGGCGGACAGGCGGGGACGGGACGGCGAAACCCGAAGACGAAAGCCCAGGGAGGGACAGCAGGGCCAAAGCAGGCCCAAGAGCGAGCCAAAGGGGAGCCAAGGAAGAGGAGAAGATGAGAGGGCCGAATGAAGGGCCAAGGGCCAAGAAAAAAGAGGGGGGGCCGAGGGGAGACGGGGGGCCGCCGGAGGGGGAGCCAGGGGGGCGGGGCCAGCCCACCCCCAAAAAAGAGGGGAGGACACCAACGGCCGGGAGGGCGGCGCCGGAACAAAAGGAGGAGAAGAGGGCTAGACGGGGCGGACAGGCGGGGACTGGACTGCGAAACCCGAAGACGAAAGCCCAGGAGGGACAGCAGGGCCAAAGCAGGCCCAAGAGCGAGCCAAAGGGGAGCCAAGGAAAAGAGAGAGAGGGCCGAAGAAGGCCAAGGGCCAAGAAAAAAGAGGGGGGGGCCGAGGGGAACGGGGGGCCGCCGGAGGGGTGAGCCAGGGGGCGGGGCCAGCCCACCCCCAAAAAAGAGGGGGAGGACACCAACGGCCGGGAGGCGGCGCCGGAACAAAAGGAGGAGAAGAGGCGAGACGGGGGCGGACAGGCGGGGACGGGACGGCGAAACCCGAAGACGAAAGCCCAGGAGGGACAGCAGGGCCAAAGCAGGCCCAAGAGCGAGCCAAAGGGGAGCCAAGTAAAGGAGAAGAGGAGAGGGCCGAAGGAAGGGCCAAGGGCCAAGAAAAAAGAGGGGGGGCCGAGGGGAGACGGGGGGCCGCCGGAGGGGGAGCCAGGGGGCGGGGCCAGGCCCACCCCCAAAAAAGAGGGTGGAGGACACCAACGGCCGGGAGGGCGGCGCCGGAACAAAAGGAGGAGAAGAGGGCGAGACGGGGCGGACAGGCGGGGACGGGACGGCGAAACCCGAAGACGAAAGCCAGGAGGGACAGCCAGGGCCAAAGCAGGCCCAAGAGCGAGCCAAAGGGAGCCAAGAAGAGTGAGAAGGAGAGGGCCGAAGGAAGGGCCAAGGGCCAAGAAAAAAGAGGGGGGGGCCGAGGGGAGACGGGGGCCGCCGGAGGGGGAGCCAGGGGGCGGGGCCAGGCCCACCCCCAAAAAAGAGGGGAGGACACCAACGGCCGGGAGGGCGGCGCCGGAACAAAAGGAGGAGAAGATGGCGAGACGGGGCGGACAGGCGGGGACGGGACGGCGAAACCCGAAGACGAAAGCCCAGGAGGACAGCAGGGCCAAAGCAGGCCCAAGAGCGAGCCAAAGGGGAGCCAAGGAAGATGAGAAGAGGAGAGGGCCGAAGGAAGGCCAAGGGCCAAGAAAAAAAGAGGGGGGCCGAGGGGAACGGGGGCCGCCGGAGGGGGGAGCCAGGGGGCGGGGCCAGGCCCACCCCAAAAAAGAGGGGAGGACACCAACGGCCGGGAGGGCGGCGCCGGAACAAAAGGAGGAGAAGAGGCGAGACGGTGGCGGACAGGCGGGGACGGGACGGCGAAACCCGAAGACGAAAGCCCAGGAGGGACAGCAGGGCCAAAGCAGGCCCAAGAGCGAGCCAAAGGGAGCCAAGAAGAGGAGAAGAGTAGAGGCCGAAGGAAGGGCCAAGGGCCAAGAAAAAAGATGGGGGGCCGAGGGGAACGGGGGGCCGCCGGAGGGGGAGCCAGGGGGCGGGGCCAGGCCCACCCCCAAAAAAGAGGGGAGGACACCAACGGCCGGGAGGGCGGCGCCGGAACAAAAGGAGGAGAAGAGGGCGAGACGGGGGCGACAGGCGGGGACGGGACGGCGAAACCCGAAGACGAAAGCCCAGGAGGGACAGCAGGGCCAAAGCAGGCCCAAGAGCGAGCCAAAGGGGAGCCAAGAAGAGGAGAAGAGGAGAGGGCCGAAGAAGGGCCAAGGGCCAAGAAAAAAGAGGGGGGGCCGAGGGAGACGGGGGGCCGCCGGAGGGGGAGCCAGGGGGCGGGGCCAGGCCCACCCCCAAAAAAGAGGGGAGGACACCAACGGCCGGGAGGGCGGCGCCGGAACAAAAGGAGGAGAAGAGGGCGAGACGGGGGCGGACAGGCGGGGACGGGACGGCGAAACCCGAAGACGAAAGCCCAGGAGGGACAGCAGGGCCAAAGCAGGCCCAAGAGCGAGCCAAAGGGGAGCCAAGGAAGAGAGAAGAGGAGAGGGCCGAAGGAAGGGCCAAGGGCCAAGAAAAAAGAGGGGGGGCCGAGGGAGACGGGGGGCCGCCGGAGGGGGAGCCAGGGGGGCGGGGCCAGGCCCACCCCCAAAAAAGAGGGGAGGACACCAACGGCCGGGAGGGCGGCGCCGGAACAAAAGGAGGAGAAGAGGGCGAGACGGGGCGGACAGGCGGGGACGGGACGGCGAAACCCGAAGACGAAAGCCCAGGAGGGACAGCAGGGCCAAAGCAGGCCCAAGAGCGAGCCAAAGGGAGCCAAGGAAGAGGAGAAGAGGAGAGGGCCGAAGGAAGGGCCAAGGGCCAAGAAAAAAGAGGGGGGGCCGAGGGGAGACGGGGGGCCGCCGGAGGGGGAGCCAGGGGGCGGGGCCAGGCCCACCCCCAAAAAGAGGGGGAGGACACCAACGGCCGGGAGGGCGGCGCCGGAACAAAAGGAGGAGAAGAGGGCGAGACGGGGCGGACAGGCGGGGACGGGACGGCGAAACCCGAAGACGAAAGCCCAGGAGGGACAGCAGGGCCAAAGCAGGCCCAAGAGCGAGCCAAAGGGGAGCCAAGGAAGAGGAGAAGAGGAGAGGGCCGAAGGAAGGGCCAAGGGCCAAGAAAAAAGAGGGGGGGCCGAGGGGAGACGGGGGCCGCCGGAGGGGGAGCCAGGGGGGCGGGGCCAGGCCCACCCCCAAAAAAGGGGGAGGACACCAACGGCCGGGAGGGCGGCGCCGGAACAAAAGGAGGAGAAGAGGGCGAGACGGGGCGGACAGGCGGGGACGGGACGGCGAAACCCGAAGACGAAAGCCCAGGAGGGACAGCAGGGCCAAAGCAGGCCCAAGAGCGAGCCAAAGGGGAGCCAAGAAGAGGAGAAGAGGAGAGGGCCGAAGGAAGGGCCAAGGGCCAAGAAAAAAGAGGGGGGGCCGAGGGGAACGGGGGCCGCCGGAGGGGGAGCCAGGGGGGCGGGGCCAGGCCCACCCCCAAAAAAGAGGGGGAGGACACCAACGGCCGGGAGGGCGGCGCCGGAACAAAAGGAGGAGAAGAGGGCGAGACGGGGCGGACAGGCGGGGACGGGACGGCGAAACCCGAAGACGAAAGCCCAGGAGGGACAGCAGGGCCAAAGCAGGCCCAAGAGCGAGCCAAAGGGAGCCAAGGAAGAGGAGAAGAGGAGAGGGCCGAAGGAAGGGCCAAGGGCCAAGAAAAAAGAGGGGGGGCCGAGGGGAGACGGGGGGCCGCCGGAGGGGGGAGCCAGGGGGGCGGGGCCAGGCCCACCCCCAAAAAAGAGGGGAGGACACCAACGGCCGGGAGGGCGGCGCCGGAACAAAAGGAGGAGAAGAGGCGAGACGGGGCGGACAGGCGGGGACGGGACGGCGAAACCCGAAGACGAAAGCCCAGGAGGGACAGCAGGGCCAAAGCAGGCCCAAGAGCGAGCCAAAGGGGAGCCAAGGAAGAGGAGAAGAGGAGAGGGCCGAAGGAAGGCCAAGGGCCAAGAAAAAAAGAGGGGGGGCCGAGGGGAACGGGGGGCCGCCGGAGGGGGAGCCAGGGGGGCGGGGCCAGCCCACCCCCAAAAAAGAGGGGAGGACACCAACGGCCGGGAGGGCGGCGCCGGAACAAAAGGAGAGAAGAGGGCGAGACGGGGCGGACAGGCGGGGACGGGACGGCGAAACCCGAAGACGAAAGCCCAGGAGGGACAGCAGGGCCAAAGCAGGCCCAAGAGCGAGCCAAAGGGGAGCCAAGAAAGAGAAGAGGAGAGGGCCGAAGGAAGGCCAAGGGCCAAGAAAAAAGAGGGGGGGCCGAGGGGAGACGGGGGGCCGCCGGAGGGGGGAGCCAGGGGGGCGGGGCCAGGCCCACCCCCAAAAAAGAGGGGAGGACACCAACGGCCGGGAGGGCGGCGCCGGAACAAAAGGAGGAGAAGAGGGCGAGACGGGGCGGACAGGCGGGGACGGGACGGCGAAACCCGAAGACGAAAGCCCAGAGGGACAGCAGGGCCAAAGCAGGCCCAAGAGCGAGCCAAAGGGGAGCCAAGGAAGAGGAGAAGAGGAGAGGGCCGAAGGAAGGCCAAGGGCCAAGAAAAAAGAGGGGGGGCCGAGGGGAACGGGGGGCCGCCGGAGGGGGAGCCAGGGGGCGGGGCCAGCCCACCCCCAAAAAGAGGGGAGGACACCAACGGCCGGGAGGGCGGCGCCGGAACAAAAGGAGGAGAAGAGGGCGAGACGGGGCGGACAGGCGGGGACGGGACGGCGAAACCCGAGACGAAAGCCCAGAGGGACAGCAGGGCCAAAGCAGGCCCAAGAGCGAGCCAAAGGGGAGCCAAGAAGAGGAGAAGAGGAGAGGGCCGAAGGAAGGCCAAGGGCCAAGAAAAAAGAGGGGGGGCCGAGGGGAACGGGGGGCCGCCGGAGGGGGAGCCAGGGGGCGGGGCCAGGCCCACCCCCAAAAAAGAGGGGGAGGACACCAACGGCCGGGAGGGCGGCGCCGGAACAAAAGGAGGAGAAGAGGGCGAGACGGGGCGGACAGGCGGGGACGGGACGGCGAAACCCGAGGACGAAAGCCCAGAGGGACAGCAGGGCCAAAGCAGGCCCAAGAGCGAGCCAAAGGGAGCCAAGGAAGAGGAGAAGAGGAGAGGGCCGAAGGAAGGCCAAGGGCCAAGAAAAAAGAGGGGGGGCCGAGGGGAACGGGGGGCCGCCGGAGGGGGAGCCAGGGGGGCGGGGCCAGCCCACCCCAAAAAAGAGGGGGAGGACACCAACGGCCGGGAGGGCGGCGCCGGAACAAAAGGAGGAGAAGAGGGCGAGACGGGGCGGACAGGCGGGGACGGGACGGCGAAACCCGAAGACGAAAGCCCAGAGGGACAGCAGGGCCAAAGCAGGCCCAAGAGCGAGCCAAAGGGAGCCAAGGAAGAGGAGAAGAGGAGAGGGCCGAAGGAAGGCCAAGGGCCAAGAAAAAAAGAGGGGGGCCGAGGGGAACGGGGGCCGCCGGAGGGGGAGCCAGGGGGGCGGGGCCAGGCCCACCCCCAAAAAAAGGGGGAGGACACCAACGGCCGGGAGGGCGGCGCCGGAACAAAAGGAGGAGAAGAGGGCGAGACGGGGCGGACAGGCGGGGACGGGACGGCGAAACCCGAAGACGAAAGCCCAGGAGGGACAGCAGGGCCAAAGCAGGCCCAAGAGCGAGCCAAAGGGGAGCCAAGAAGAGGAGAAGAGGAGAGGGCCGAAGGAAGGCCAAGGGCCAAGAAAAAAGAGGGGGGCCGAGGGGAACGGGGGGCCGCCGGAGGGGGAGCCAGGGGGCGGGGCCAGGCCCACCCCCAAAAAAGGGGGGAGGACACCAACGGCCGGGAGGGCGGCGCCGGAACAAAAGGAGGAGAAGAGGGCGAGACGGGGCGGACAGGCGGGGACGGGACGGCGAAACCCGAAGACGAAAGCCCAGAGGGACAGCAGGGCCAAAGCAGGCCCAAGAGCGAGCCAAAGGGGAGCCAAGAAGAGGAGAAGAGGAGAGGGCCGAAGGAAGGCCAAGGGCCAAGAAAAAAGAGGGGGGGCCGAGGGGAACGGGGGGCCGCCGGAGGGGGAGCCAGGGGGGCGGGGCCAGGCCCACCCCCAAAAAAGGGGGAGGACACCAACGGCCGGGAGGGCGGCGCCGGAACAAAAGGAGGAGAAGAGGGCGAGACGGGGCGGACAGGCGGGGACGGGACGGCGAAACCCGAAACGAAAGCCCAGAGGGACAGCAGGGCCAAAGCAGGCCCAAGAGCGAGCCAAAGGGGAGCCAAGGAAGAGGAGAAGAGGAGAGGGCCGAAGGAAGGACCAAGGGCCAAGAAAAAAGAGGGGGGCCGAGGGGACACGGGGGGCCGCCGGAGGGGGAGCCAGGGGGCGGGGCCAGGCCCACCCCCAAAAAAGAGGGGGAGGACACCAACGGCCGGGAGGGCGGCGCCGGAACAAAAGGAGGAGAAGAGGGCGAGACGGGGCGGACAGGCGGGGACGGGACGGCGAAACCCGAGACGAAAGCCCAGGAGGGACAGCAGGGCCAAAGCAGGCCCAAGAGCGAGCCAAAGGGGAGCCAAGGAAGAGGAGAAAGAGGAGAGGGCCGAAGGAAGGCCAAGGGCCAAGAAAAAAGAGGGGGGGCCGAGGGGAACGGGGGGCCGCCGGAGGGGGGAGCCAGGGGGCGGGGCCAGGCCCACCCCCAAAAAAGAGGGGGAGGACACCAACGGCCGGGAGGGCGGCGCCGGAACAAAAGGAGGAGAAGAGGGCGAGACGGGGGCGGACAGGCGGGGACGGGACGGCGAAACCCGAAGACGAAAGCCCAGGAGGGACAGCAGGGCCAAAGCAGGCCCAAGAGCGAGCCAAAGGGGAGCCAAGAAGAGGGGGGGAGGGGCCGAAGGAAGGGGGCCAGAAAAAGAGGGGGGCCGAGGGGACACGGGGGCCGCGGGGGGGGAGCAGGGGGGGGGCAGCGGCCGAGGCGACAAAGGAGAAGAGGGACGCAGGGGGAGGGAAGGCAAGCGGGGCGCGGGGGGGGGCCGAAACCAGAGAAAGGAGGAGGAACGAGGGCCAAGAGGGGGCGGCCGAAGGAGGACAGAGAAGAGGAAAGAGGAGGGGACCCAGGGGAGCGAGCGGGGGCCGGAGGGGCACGGGGACAGCGGGAGGAGGAGGGGGAGCAGGACAGGACCGAAGGGACGCAAAGGAGAGCAAGAGGAGACGCAGGGGGCAGGAGAAGAAAGCAAGGCAGGGGGGCAGCAAAAAGGGGGGGGGGGAGGGCCCCGAAACCAGGGAGAAACCAGCAGGAGCCAAAGGGAACCGAGGACCAAAAAGAGGGGGCGGGGCCAGGGGCCGGAAGGAGGACAGAGAAGAGAGAAGAGGGGGAGCCAGGGGGAGCGAGCGGGGGCCGGAGGGGGCACGGCGGGACAGCGGGGAGGGAGGCGGAGGGGGAGCAGGACAGGACCCGAAGGGACGACAAAGGAGAGCAAGAGGAGACGCAGGGGGGCAGGAGAAGAAAGCAAGGCAGGGGGGGCAGCAAAAGAGGGGGGGGGGGGAGGGCCCCGAAACCAGGGAGAAACCAGCAGGAGGCCAAAAGGGGAACCGAGGACCAAAAAGAGGGGGGCGGGGCCAGGGGCCGGAAGGAGGACAGAGAAGAGAGAAGAGGAAGGGGAGCCCAGGGGGAGCGAGCGGGGGCCGGAGGGGGCACGGCGGGACAGCGGGAGGGAGGCGGAGGGGGAGCAGGACAGGACCCGAAGGGACGACAAAGGAGAGCAAGAGGAGACGCAGGGGGGCAGGAGAAGAAAGCAAGGCAGGGGGGGCAGCAAAAAGGGGGGGGGGGGGAGGGCCCCGAAACCAGGGAGAAACCAGCAGGAGGCCAAAAGGGAACCGAGGACCAAAAAGAGGGGGCGGGGCCAGGGGCCGGAAGGAGGACAGAGAAGAGAGAAGAGGAAGGAGCCAGGGGAGCGAGCGGGGGCCGGAGGGGCACGGCGGGACAGCGGGGAGGGAGGCGAGGGGGAGCAGGACAGGACCGAAGGGACGACAAAGGAGAGCAAGAGGAGACGCAGGGGGGCAGGAGAAGAAAGCAAGGCAGGGGGGGCAGCAAAAGAGGGGGGGGGGGAGGGCCCCGAAACCAGGGAGAAACCAGCAGGAGGCCAAAAGGGGAACCGAGGACCAAAAAGAGGGGGCGGGGCCAGGGGCCGGAAGGAGGACAGAGAAGAGGAGAAGAGGAAGGGGAGCCCAGGGGGAGCGAGCGGGGGCCGGAGGGGGCACGGCGGGACAGCGGGGAGGGAGGCGAGGGGGGAGCAGGACAGGACCCGAAGGGACGACAAAGGAGAGCAAGAGGAGACGCAGGGGGGCAGGAGAAGAAAGCAAGGCAGGGGGGGGCAGCAAAAGAGGGGGGGGGGGGGAGGGCCCCGAAACCAGGGAGAAACCAGCAGGAGGCCAAAAGGGGAACCGAGGACCAAAAAGAGGGGGGCGGGGCCAGGGGCCGGAAGGAGGACAGAGAAGAGAGAAGAGGAAGGGAGCCCAGGGGGAGCAGCGGGGGCCGGAGGGGCACGGCGGGACAGCGGGGGAGGGAGGCGGAGGGGGGAGCAGGACAGGACCCGAAGGGACGACAAAGGAGAGCAAGAGGAGACGCAGGGGGGGCAGGAGAAGAAAGCAAGGCAGGGGGGGCAGCAAAAGAGGGGGGGGGGGGGAGGGCCCCCGAAACCAGGGAGAAACCAGCAGGAGGCCAAAAGGGGAACCGAGGACCAAAAAGAGGGGCGGGGCCAGGGGCCGGAAGGAGGACAGAGAAGAGGAGAAGAGGAAGGGAGCCCAGGGGAGCGAGCGGGGGCCGGAGGGGCACGGCGGGACAGCGGGGAGGGAGGCGGAGGGGGGAGCAGGACAGGACCCGAAGGGACGACAAAGGAGAGCAAGAGGAGACGCAGGGGGGCAGGAGAAGAAAGCAAGGCAGGGGGGCAGCAAAAGAGGGGGGGGGGGGAGGGCCCCGAAACCAGGGAGAAACCAGCAGGAGGCCAAAAGGGGAACCGAGGACCAAAAAGAGGGGGCGGGGCCAGGGGCCGGAAGGAGGACAGAGAAGAGGAGAAGAGGAAGGGGAGCCAGGGGAGCGAGCGGGGGCCGGAGGGGCACGGCGGGACAGCGGGGAGGGAGGCGAGGGGGAGCAGGACAGGACCCGAAGGGACGACAAAGGAGAGCAAGAGGAGACGCAGGGGGGCAGGAGAAGAAAGCAAGGCAGGGGGGGCAGCAAAAGAGGGGGGGGGGGGGAGGGCCCCGAAACCAGGGAGAAACCAGCAGGAGGCCAAAAGGGGAACCGAGGACCAAAAAGAGGGGGCGGGGCCAGGGGCCGGAAGGAGGACAGAGAAGAGGGAGAAGAGGAAGGGAGCCCAGGGGAGCGAGCGGGGGCCGGAGGGGCACGGCGGGACAGCGGGGGAGGGAGGCGGAGGGGGGAGCAGGACAGGACCCGAAGGGACGACAAAGGAGAGCAAGAGAGACGCAGGGGGGCAGGAGAAGAAAGCAAGGCAGGGGGGGCAGCAAAAGAGGGGGGGGGGGGGAGGGCCCCGAAACCAGGGAGAAACCAGCAGGAGGCCAAAAGGGGAACCGAGGACCAAAAAGAGGGGGCGGGGCCAGGGGCCGGAAGGAGGACAGAGAAGAGGGAGAAGAGGAGGGGAGCCCAGGGGAGCGAGCGGGGGCCGGAGGGGCACGGCGGACAGCGGGGGAGGGAGGGAGGGGGAGCAGGACAGGACCCGAAGGGACGACAAAGGAGAGCAAGAGGAGACGCAGGGGGGCAGGAGAAGAAAGCAAGGCAGGGGGGGCAGCAAAAGAGGGGGGGGGGGGAGGGCCCCGAAACCAGGGAGAAACCAGCAGGAGGCCAAAAGGGGAACCGAGGACCAAAAAGAGGGGGCGGGGCCAGGGGCCGGAAGGAGGACAGAGAAGAGGAGAAGAGGAGGGAGCCCAGGGGGAGCGAGCGGGGGCCGGAGGGGGCACGGCGGGACAGCGGGGGAGGGAGGCGGAGGGGGGAGCAGGACAGGACCCGAAGGGACGACAAAGGAGAGCAAGAGGAGACGCAGGGGGGCAGGAGAAGAAAGCAAGGCAGGGGGGGCAGCAAAAGAGGGGGGGGGGGGGAGGGCCCCGAAACCAGGGAGAAACCAGCAGGAGGCCAAAAGGGGAACCGAGGACCAAAAAGAGGGGGCGGGGCCAGGGGCCGGAAGGAGGACAGAGAAGAGGAGAAGAGGAGGGGAGCCCAGGGGGAGCGAGCGGGGGCCGGAGGGGGCACGGCGGGACAGCGGGGAGGGAGGCGGAGGGGGGAGCAGGACAGGACCCGAAGGGACGACAAAGGAGAGCAAGAGGAGACGCAGGGGGGCAGGAGAAGAAAGCAAGGCAGGGGGGGCAGCAAAAGAGGGGGGGGGGGGGAGGGCCCCGAAACCAGGGAGAAACCAGCAGGAGGCCAAAAGGGGAACCGAGGACCAAAAAGAGGGGGCGGGGCCAGGGGCCGGAAGGAGGACAGAGAAGAGGAGAAGAGGAAGGGGAGCCCAGGGGAGCGAGCGGGGGCCGGAGGGGCACGGCGGGACAGCGGGGGAGGGAGGCGAGGGGGGAGCAGGACAGGACCCGAAGGGACGACAAAGGAGAGCAAGAGGAGACGCAGGGGGGCAGGAGAAGAAAGCAAGGCAGGGGGGGCAGCAAAAGAGGGGGGGGGGGGAGGGGCCCCGAAACCAGGGAGAAACCAGCAGGAGGCCAAAAGGGGAACCGAGGACCAAAAAGAGGGGGCGGGGCCAGGGGCCGGAAGGAGGACAGAGAAGAGGAGAAGAGGAGGGAGCCCAGGGGAGCGAGCGGGGGCCGGAGGGGCACGGCGGGACAGCGGGGAGGAGGCGGAGGGGGGAGCAGGACAGGACCCGAAGGGACGACAAAGGAGAGCAAGAGGAGACGCAGGGGGGCAGGAGAAGAAAGCAAGGCAGGGGGGGCAGCAAAAAGGGGGGGGGGGGAGGGCCCCGAAACCAGGGAGAAACCAGCAGGAGGCCAAAAGGGGAACCGAGGACCAAAAAGAGGGGGCGGGGCCAGGGGGCCGGAAGGAGGACAGAGAAGAGGGAGAAGAGGAGGGGAGCCCAGGGGAGCGAGCGGGGGCCGGAGGGGGCACGGCGGGACAGCGGGGAGGGAGGCGAGGGGGAGCAGGACAGGACCCGAAGGGACGACAAAGGAGAGCAAGAGGAGACGCAGGGGGGCAGGAGAAGAAAGCAAGGCAGGGGGGGCAGCAAAAAGGGGGGGGGGGGGAGGGCCCCGAAACCAGGGAGAAACCAGCAGGAGGCCAAAAGGGAACCGAGGACCAAAAGAGGGGGCGGGGCCAGGGGCCGGAAGGAGGACAGAGAAGAGGGAGAAGAGGAAGGGAGCCCAGGGGGAGCGAGCGGGGGCCGGAGGGGCACGGCGGGACAGCGGGGAGGGAGGCGGAGGGGGAGCAGGACAGGACCCGAAGGGACGACAAAGGAGAGCAAGAGGAGACGCAGGGGGGGCAGGAGAAGAAAGCAAGGCAGGGGGGGCAGCAAAAGAGGGGGGGGGGGAGGGCCCCGAAACCAGGGAGAAACCAGCAGGAGGCCAAAAGGGAACCGAGGACCAAAAAGAGGGGGCGGGGCCAGGGGGCCGGAAGGAGGACAGAGAAGAGGAGAAGAGGAAGGGGAGCCCAGGGGAGCGAGCGGGGGCCGGAGGGGGCACGGCGGGACAGCGGGGAGGGAGGCGGAGGGGGGAGCAGGACAGGACCCGAAGGGACGACAAAGGAGAGCAAGAGGAGACGCAGGGGGGGCAGGAGAAGAAAGCAAGGCAGGGGGGGGCAGCAAAAGAGGGGGGGGGGGGAGGGGCCCCGAAACCAGGGAGAAACCAGCAGGAGGCCAAAAGGGGAACCGAGGACCAAAAAGAGGGGGCGGGGCCAGGGGGCCGGAAGGAGGACAGAGAAGAGGAGAAGAGGAAGGGGAGCCCAGGGGAGCAGCGGGGGCCGGAGGGGGCACGGCGGGACAGCGGGGAGGGAGGCGGAGGGGGGAGCAGGACAGGACCCGAAGGGACGACAAAGGAGAGCAAGAGGAGACGCAGGGGGGCAGGAGAAGAAAGCAAGGCAGGGGGGGCAGCAAAAGAGGGGGGGGGGGGAGGGGCCCCGAAACCAGGGAGAAACCAGCAGGAGGCCAAAAGGGGAACCGAGGACCAAAAAGAGGGGGCGGGCCAGGGGGCCGGAAGGAGGACAGAGAAGAGGAGAAGAGGAGGGGAGCCCAGGGGGAGCAAGCGGGGGCCGGAGGGGGCACGGCGGGACAGCGGGGGAGGAGGCGGAGGGGGGAGCAGGACAGGACCCGAAGGGACGACAAAGGAGAGCAAGAGGAGACGCAGGGGGGGCAGGAGAAGAAAGCAAGGCAGGGGGGGCAGCAAAAGAGGGGGGGGGGGGGGAGGGCCCCGAAACCAGGGAGAAACCAGCAGGAGGCCAAAAGGGAACCGAGGACCAAAAAGAGGGGGCGGGGCCAGGGGCCGGAAGGAGGACAGAGAAGAGGAGAAGAGGAAGGGGAGCCCAGGGGAGCAAGCGGGGGCCGGAGGGGGCACGGCGGGACAGCGGGGGAGGGAGGCGGAGGGGGAGCAGGACAGGACCCGAAGGGACGACAAAGGAGAGCAAGAGGAGACGCAGGGGGGCAGGAGAAGAAAGCAAGGCAGGGGGGGCAGCAAAAGAGGGGGGGGGGGGGAGGGGCCCCGAAACCAGGGAGAAACCAGCAGGAGGCCAAAAGGGAACCGAGGACCAAAAAGAGGGGGCGGGGCCAGGGGCCGGAAGGAGGACAGAGAAGAGGAGAAGAGGAAGGGGAGCCCAGGGGAGCAAGCGGGGGCCGGAGGGGCACGGCGGGACAGCGGGGGAGGGAGGCGGAGGGGGAGCAGGACAGGACCGAAGGGACGACAAAGGAGAGCAAGAGGAGACGCAGGGGGGCAGGAGAAGAAAGCAAGGCAGGGGGGGGCAGCAAAAGAGGGGGGGGGGGGGGAGGGGCCCCGAAACCAGGGAGAAACCAGCAGGAGGCCAAAAGGGAACCGAGGACCAAAAAGAGGGGGCGGGGCCAGGGGGCCGGAAGGAGGACAGAGAAGAGGAGAAGAGGAAGGGAGCCCAGGGGAGCAAGCGGGGGCCGGAGGGGCACGGCGGGACAGCGGGGGAGGGAGGCGGAGGGGGGAGCAGGACAGGACCGAAGGGACGACAAAGGAGAGCAAGAGGAGACGCAGGGGGGCAGGAGAAGAAAGCAAGGCAGGGGGGGCAGCAAAAGAGGGGGGGGGGGGGAGGGCCCCGAAACCAGGGAGAAACCAGCAGGAGGCCAAAAGGGAACCGAGGACCAAAAAGAGGGGGCGGGGCCAGGGGGCCGGAAGGAGGACAGAGAAGAGGGAGAAGAGGAAGGGGAGCCCAGGGGAGCAAGCGGGGGCCGGAGGGGGCACGGCGGGACAGCGGGGGAGGGAGGCGGAGGGGGGAGCAGGACAGGACCCGAAGGGACGACAAAGGAGAGCAAGAGGAGACGCAGGGGGGCAGGAGAAGAAAGCAAGGCAGGGGGGGCAGCAAAAGAGGGGGGGGGGGGAGGGGCCCCGAAACCAGGGAGAAACCAGCAGGAGGCCAAAAGGGAACCGAGGACCAAAAAGAGGGGGCGGGGCCAGGGGCCGGAAGGAGGACAGAGAAGAGGGAGAAGAGGAGGGGAGCCCAGGGGAGCAAGCGGGGGCCGGAGGGGGCACGGCGGGACAGCGGGGGAGGAGGCGGAGGGGGAGCAGGACAGGACCCGAAGGGACGACAAAGGAGAGCAAGAGGAGACGCAGGGGGGCAGGAGAAGAAAGCAAGGCAGGGGGGGCAGCAAAAGAGGGGGGGGGGGGGAGGGGCCCCGAAACCAGGGAGAAACCAGCAGGAGGCCAAAAGGGAACCGAGGACCAAAAAGAGGGGGCGGGGCCAGGGGGCCGGAAGGAGGACAGAGAAGAGGGAGAAGAGGAGGGGAGCCCAGGGGAGCAAGCGGGGGCCGGAGGGGCACGGCGGGACAGCGGGGGAGGGAGGCGGAGGGGGAGCAGGACAGGACCCGAAGGGACGACAAAGGAGAGCAAGAGGAGACGCAGGGGGGCAGGAGAAGAAAGCAAGGCAGGGGGGGCAGCAAAAGAGGGGGGGGGGGGGAGGGGCCCCGAAACCAGGGAGAAACCAGCAGGAGGCCAAAAGGGGAACCGAGGACCAAAAAGAGGGGGCGGGGCCAGGGGGCCGGAAGGAGGACAGAGAAGAGGGAGAAGAGGAAGGGGAGCCCAGGGGAGCAAGCGGGGGCCGGAGGGGGCACGGCGGGACAGCGGGGGAGGGAGGCGAGGGGGAGCAGGACAGGACCCGAAGGGACGACAAAGGAGAGCAAGAGGAGACGCAGGGGGGCAGGAGAAGAAAGCAAGGCAGGGGGGGGCAGCAAAAGAGGGGGGGGGGGGGAGGGGCCCCGAAACCAGGGAGAAACCAGCAGGAGGCCAAAAGGGGAACCGAGGACCAAAAAGAGGGGGCGGGGCCAGGGGGCCGGAAGGAGGACAGAGAAGAGGAGAAGAGGAAGGGGAGCCCAGGGGAGCAAGCGGGGGCCGGAGGGGGCACGGCGGGACAGCGGGGGAGGGAGGCGGAGGGGGAGCAGGACAGGACCCGAAGGGACGACAAAGGAGAGCAAGAGGAGACGCAGGGGGGCAGGAGAAGAAAGCAAGGCAGGGGGGGGCAGCAAAAGAGGGGGGGGGGGAGGGGCCCCGAAACCAGGGAGAAACCAGCAGGAGGCCAAAAGGGAACCGAGGACCAAAAAGAGGGGGCGGGGCCAGGGGGCCGGAAGGAGGACAGAGAAGAGGAGAAGAGGAAGGGAGCCAGGGGAGCAAGCGGGGGCCGGAGGGGGCACGGCGGGACAGCGGGGGAGGGAGGCGGAGGGGGGAGCAGGACAGGACCCGAAGGGACGACAAAGGAGAGCAAGAGGAGACGCAGGGGGGCAGGAGAAGAAAGCAAGGCAGGGGGGGCAGCAAAAGAGGGGGGGGGGGGGAGGGGCCCCGAAACCAGGGAGAAACCAGCAGGAGGCCAAAAGGGGAACCGAGGACCAAAAAGAGGGGGCGGGGCCAGGGGGCCGGAAGGAGGACAGAGAAGAGGGAGAAGAGGAAGGGGAGCCCAGGGGAGCAAGCGGGGGCCGGAGGGGCACGGCGGGACAGCGGGGAGGGAGGCGGAGGGGGGAGCAGGACAGGACCCGAAGGGACGACAAAGGAGAGCAAGAGGAGACGCAGGGGGGCAGGAGAAGAAAGCAAGGCAGGGGGGGGCAGCAAAAGAGGGGGGGGGGGGAGGGGCCCCGAAACCAGGGAGAAACCAGCAGGAGGCCAAAAGGGGAACCGAGGACCAAAAAGAGGGGCGGGGCCAGGGGGCCGGAAGGAGGACAGAGAAGAGGGAGAAGAGGAAGGGAGCCCAGGGGAGCAAGCGGGGGCCGGAGGGGCACGGCGGGACAGCGGGGGAGGAGGCGGAGGGGGGAGCAGGACAGGACCGAAGGGACGACAAAGGAGAGCAAGAGGAGACGCAGGGGGGCAGGAGAAGAAAGCAAGGCAGGGGGGGCAGCAAAAGAGGGGGGGGGGGAGGGGCCCGAAACCAGGGAGAAACCAGCAGGAGGCCAAAAGGGGAACCGAGGACCAAAAAGAGGGGCGGGCCAGGGGCCGGAAGGAGGACAGAGAAGAGGGAGAAGAGGGGGAGCCGGGGAGCAAGCGGGGGCCGGAGGGGCACGGCGGACAGCGGGGAGGAGGCGGAGGGGGGAGCAGGACGGACCGAAGGGACGCAAAGGAGAGCAAGAGGAGACGCAGGGGGGCAGGAGAAGAAAGCAAGGCGGGGGGGCAGCAAAAAGGGGGGGGGGGGAGGGGCCCCGAAACCAGGGAGAAACCAGCAGGAGGCCAAAAGGGAACCGAGGACCAAAAAGAGGGGGCGGGGCCAGGGGGCCGGAAGGAGGACAGAGAAGAGGGAAAGAGGAGGGAGCCCAGGGGAGCAAGCGGGGGCCGGAGGGGGCACGGCGGGACAGCGGGGGAGGGAGGCGGAGGGGGAGCAGGACAGGACCGAAGGGACGACAAAGGAGAGCAAGAGGAGACGCAGGGGGGCAGGAGAAGAAAGCAAGGCAGGGGGGGCAGCAAAAGAGGGGGGGGGGGGGGACGGGCCCCGAAACCAGGGAGAAACCAGCAGGAGGCCAAAAGGGAACCGAGGACCAAAAAGAGGGGGCGGGGCCAGGGGCCGGAAGGAGGACAGAGAAGGAGAAGAGGAAGGGGAGCCCAGGGGGAGCGAGCGGGGGCCGGAGGGGGCACGGCGGGACAGCGGGGAGGGAGGCGGAGGGGGGAGCAGGACAGGACCCGAAGGGACGACAAAGGAGAGCAAGAGGAGACGCAGGGGGGCAGGAGAAGAAAGCAAGGCAGGGGGGCAGCAAAAGGGGGGGGGGGAGGGGCCCCGAAACCAGGGAGAAACCAGCAGGAGGCCAAAAGGGAACCGAGGACCAAAAAGAGGGGGGCGGGCCAGGGGCCGGAAGGGGACAGAGAAGAGGGAGAAGAGGAAGGGGAGCCCAGGGGAGCAAGCGGGGGCCGAGGGGGCACGGCGGGACAGCGGGGAGGGAGGCGGGGGGGAGCAGGACAGGACCCGAAGGGACGACAAGGAGAGCAAGAGGAGACGCGGGGGGCAGGAGAAGAAAGCAAGGCAGGGGGGCAGCAGGGGGGGGGGGGGGAGGGCCCCGAAACCAGGGAGAAACCAGCAGGAGGCCAAAAGGGAACCGAGGACCAAAAAGAGGGGGGCGGGGCCAGGGGCCGGAAGGAGGACAGAGAAGAGGGAGAAGAGGAAGGGAGCCCAGGGGGAGCAGCGGGGGCCGGAGGGGGCACGGCGGGACAGCGGGGAGGGAGGCGGAGGGGGGAGCAGGACAGGACCCGAAGGGACGACAAAGGAGAGCAAGAGGAGACGCAGGGGGGCAGGAGAAGAAAGCAAGGCAGGGGGGGCAGCAAAAGAGGGGGGGGGGGGGGACGGGCCCCGAAAAGCAGGGGGGAAACCAGGGAGGGAGGCCCGAAACCAGGGGAGACCGAGGACCAGCAAGAGGCCAGGGGCGGGGAACAGGAGGGACGGCAGGCAACAAGAAGGGAGAGGGGAGCAAGGGGGCCGGGGAGCCCAGGGGAGGACAGAGAAGAGGGAGAGCGGGGAGCGAAGGGGGCACGGCGGGACAGCGGGGAGGGAGGCAGAGGGGGAGCAGGACAGGACCCGAAGGGACGACAAAGGAGAGCAAGAGGAGACGCAGGGGGGCAGGAGAAGAAAGCAAGGCAGGGGGGGCAGCAAAAGAGGGGGGGGGACGGGCCCCGAAAACAGGGAGAAACCAGCAGGAGGCCAAAAGGGAACCGAGGACCAAAAAGAGGGGGCGGGGCCAGGGGCGGAAGGAGGACAGAGAAGGAGAGAGGGGAGCCAGGGGGAGCGAGCGGGGGCCGGAGGGGCACGGCGGGACAGCAGGGGAAGGCAGAGGGGGGAGCAGGACAGGACCCGAAGGGACGACAAAGGAGAGCAAGAGAGACGCAGGGGGGCAGGAGAAGAAAGCAAGGCAGGGGGGCAGCAAAAGAGGGGGGGGGGGAGGGCCCCGAAACCAGGAGAAACCAGCAGGAGGCCAAAAGGAGAACCGAGGACCAAAAAGAGGGGCGGGCCAGGGGCCGGAAGGAGGACAGAGAAGGAGAAGAGGAAGGGAGCCCAGGGGGAGCGAGCGGGGCCGGAGGGGCACGGCGGGACAGCAGGGAGGGAGGCAGAGGGGGAGCAGGTAGCAAAGGAGGGGACGACCAAGAGAGACAGGGGGCAGCAAGGCAGGGGGGGCAGAGGGGGGGGGGGGGGGGCCCCGAAACCAGGGAGAAACCAGAGGAGGAGAACCGAGGACCAAAAAGAGGGGGCGGGGCCAGGGGCCGGAAGGAGGACAGAGAAGAGGAGGAGGAGGGGACCAGGGAGAGGCCAGGACAGGAGAGGGACGGGGAGCAGGAGGACAGGGAGAGCAGCAAGGGAGCCCCGAGGGGAGCCCAGGGGGAGCGAGCGGGAGCAGGACAGGGAGGGACGACGAGCGGAGACCGAAGGGGCAGCAAAAAGAGGGGGGCAGGGGCAGCAGGAGGCCAGGGGAAGGGAGGCCACAGGGACGACAAAGGAGAGCGGAGGAGGAGGACGGGGGGGGGGCGGAGAAGCAAGGCAAGGGGGGGGCAGCAGCAAAAGGAGGGGGAGGACCCCGAGAAACCAGGGAGCGGACCGCAGGAGGGGAGGGAGAAGAAAGCAAGGAGCCAAAAAGAGGGGGGGGGGGAGGGGGGGGAGCAGGAGGCCGGGAGCCGGACACGGCGGGAAAGGGAGGGGAGCGCGGGGAGCAGGACAGGACCCGAAGGGACGACAAAGGAGAGCAAGAGGAGACGCAGGGGGCAGGAGAAGAAAGCAAGGCAGGGGGGGAGGGGGAGGCAGAGCAGGACCCGGAGGGACCGCAACGGAGGGAGCACGGCAGGGGAAGGCGGGAGGAGGGAGGCGGCAGGAGAAGAAAGAGGCAGGGGGCAAAAAGAGGGGCCCCGCAGGGAGAAACCAGCAGGAGGCCAAAAGGGGGAGGAGGACAGGAGACAGAGGAAGGGGAGCCCAGGGGGGGGGGCCAGGGGGGCCGCAAGGCAGGGGAGGGGGAGGGAGCAAAGGGGCGGGGGGGGGCAGCAGGGGCCCCGAAACCAGGGGAAACCAGCGCCAAAAGGGGAGGACCGAGGACACAAGAGGGAGAGCGGGGCGCAGGGGGGCAGGAGAAGCAGGACAGACCCGAAAGAGGGAGGAGGAGGCAGCAAAGGCCAGCAGGGGGGGGGGGGGCCCCGAAACAGCAGGGAGGAACCAGCAGGAGGCCGGGAAGGGAGGACCGAGGGCGGAGGGGGGAGCAGGACAGGAGAAGGGACCGCAAAGGAGACGCACAGCAAGGAGGGAGAAAGAGGGAGAGCAGGGGGGGAGGAGAAGCCCGCAAGGAGGGGCAGAAGGGAGGGGAGGGGGGAGCAGGACAGGACCCGAAGGAAACGACAGAGGAGAGCAGCAGAGGAGGGACGCAGGAGGGGCAGGAGAAGAAAGCAAGGCAGGGGGGGCAGCAAAAAGGGGGGGGGGGGGGAGGGGCCCCGAAACCAGGGAGAAACCAGCAGGAGGCCAAAAGGGGAACCGAGGACCAAAAAGAGGGGGCGGGGCCAGGGGGCCGGAAGGAGGACAGAGAAGAGGGAGAAGAGGAAGGGGAGCCCAGGGGGAGCGAGCGGGGGCCGGAGGGGGCACGGCGGGACAGCGGGGAGGGAGGCGGAGGGGGAGCAGGACAGGACCCGAAGGGACGACAAAGGAGAGCAAGAGGAGACGCAGGGGGGCAGGAGAAGAAAGCAAGGCAGGGGGGGCAGCAAAAGAGGGGGGGGGGGAGGGGCCCCGAAACCAGGGAGAAACCAGCAGGAGGCCAAAAGGGGAACCGAGGACCAAAAAGAGGGGGCGGGGCCAGGGGGCCGGAAGGAGGACAGAGAAGAGGGAGAAGAGGAAGGGGAGCCCAGGGGAGCGAGCGGGGGCCGGAGGGGGCACGGCGGGACAGCGGGGGAGGGAGGCGGAGGGGGAGCAGGACAGGACCCGAAGGGACGACAAAGGAGAGCAAGAGGAGACGCAGGGGGGCAGGAGAAGAAAGCAAGGCAGGGGGGCAGCAAAAGAGGTGGGGGGGGGAGGGGCCCCGAAACCAGGGAGAAACCAGCAGGAGGCCAAAAGGGAACCGAGGACCAAAAAGAGGGGGCGGGGCCAGGGGGCCGGAAGGAGGACAGAGAAGAGAGAAGAGGAAGGGAGCCCAGGGGAGCGAGCGGGGGCCGGAGGGGGCACGGCGGGACAGCGGGGGAGAGGCGGAGGGGGAGCAGGACAGGACCCGAAGGGACGACAAAGGAGAGCAAGAGGAGACGCAGGGGGGCAGGAGAAGAAAGCAAGGCAGGGGGGGGGCAGCAAAAGAGGGGGGGGGGGGGAGGGGCCCCGAAACCAGGGAGAAACCAGCAGGAGGCCAAAAGGGAACCGAGGACCAAAAAGAGGGGGGCGGGGCCAGGGGCCGGAAGGAGGACAGAGAAGAGGGAGAAGAGGAGGGAGCCCGGGGAGCGAGCGGGGGCCGGAGGGGGCACGGCGGGACAGCGGGGGAGGAGGCGGAGGGGGGAGCAGGACAGGACCCGAAGGGACGACAAAGGAGAGCAAGAGGAGACGCAGGGGGGCAGGAGAAGAAAGCAAGGCAGGGGGGGCAGCGAGGGCCCCGAAACCAGGGAGAAACCAGCAGGAGGCCAAAAGGGGAACCGAGGACCAAAAGAGGGGCGGGGCCAGGGGCCGGAAGGAGGACAGGAAGGGGAGCCCAGGGGAGCAAGCGGGGGCCGGAGGGGGCACGGCGGGACAGCGGGAGGGAGGCGGAGGGGGGAGCAGGACAGGACCCGAAGGGACGACAAAGGAGAGCAAGAGGAGACGCAGGGGGGCAGGAGAAGAAAGCAAGGCAGGGGGGCAGCAAAAGAGGGGGGGGGGAGGGGCCCCGAAACCAGGGAGAAACCAGCAGGAGGCCAAAAGGGGAACCGAGGAGGGGGGCGGGGCCACGGAAGGAGGACAGAAAAGCCCAGGGGAGCGAGCGGGGGCCGGAGGGGCACGGCGGGACAGCGGAGGGGAGGGGGAGCAGGACAGGACCGAAGGGACGACAAAGGAGAGCAAGAGGAGACGCAAGGAGAAGAAAGCAAGGCCCAAAAGAGGGGAGAAACCAGGGAGAAACCAGCAGGAGGCCAAAAGGGGAACCGAGGACCAAAAGAGGGGGGGGCCAGGGGCCGGAAGGAGGACAGAGAAGAGGAGAAGAGGAAGGGGAGCCCAGGGGAGCAGCGGGGGCCGGAGGGCACGGCGGGACAGCGGAGGGGGGAGCAGGACAGGACCCGAAGGGACGACAAAGGAGAGCAAGAGGAGACGCAGGGGGGCAGGAGAAGAAAGCAAGGCAGGGGGCAGCAGGGGCCCCGAAACCAGGGAGAAACCAGCAGGAGGCCAAAAGGGGAACCGAGGAGAAGGGGGCCGGAAGGAGGACAAGGCAGGGGGAGCAGCAAAAGAGGGGGGGGGGGGACAGGGGCCCCGAAACCAGGAGAAGAAAGCAAGGCCAGCAGGAGGCCAAAAGGAGAACCGAGGACCAAAAAGAGGAGGGGGCGGGGCCAGGGGGCCGGAAGGAGGACGAGAAGAGGAAGGGAGCCCAGGGGGAGCAAGGAGGGGAGAAGAGGGAAGGGGGGGGCAGACCCGGGGGGGGAGCGAGCGGGGGCAGCGGCAGGGGGGGCACAGAAACCGGGACCAGCAGGGGAGGGGGAGGGAGGGGAGCAGGACAGGACCCGAGCGGGGGCCGGAGGGGGCACGGCGGGACAGGGAGGCGGAGGGGGGAGCAGGACAGGAGAGGAGACGCAGGGGGGCAGGAGAAGAAAGCAAAAGCAGGGGGCAGCAGGAGGGGGAACCGAGGACCAAAAAAGAGGGGGCGGGGCCAGGGGCCGGAAGGAGGACAGAGAAGAGGGAGAAGAGGAAGGGGAGCCCGAAACCGGAGGGCAGACAGCGGGGGAGGGAGGCGGAGGGGGAGCAGGACAGGACCCGAAGGGACGACAAAGGAGAGCAAGAGGAGACGCAGGGGGGCAGGAGAAGAAAGCAAGGCACAGCAAAAGAGGGGGGGGGGGGAGGGGCCCCGAAACCAGGGAGAAACCAGCAGGAGGCCAAAAGGGGAACCGAGGACCAAAAAGAGGGGGGGGCCAGGGGCCGGAAGGAGGACAGAGAAGAGGAGAAGAGGAAGGGGAGCCCAGGGGAGCGAGCGGGGGCCGGAGGGGGCACGGCGGGACAGCGGGGAGGGAGGCGGAGGGGGAGCAGGACAGGACCCGAAGGGACGACAAAGGAGAGCAAGAGGAGACGCAGGGGGGCAGGAGAAGAAAGCAAGGCAGGGGGGGCAGCAAAAGAGGGGGGGGGGGGAGGGGCCCCGAAACCAGGGAGAAACCAGCAGGAGGCCAAAAGGGGAACCGAGGACCAAAAAGAGGGGGCGGGGCCAGGGGGCGGAAGGAGGACAGAGAAGAGGGAGAAGGAAGGGGAGCCCAGGGGAGCAAGCGGGGGCCGGAGGGGGCACGGCGGGACAGCGGGGGAGGCGGAGGGGGGAGCAGGACAGGACCCGAAGGGACGACAAAGGAGAGCAAGAGGAGACGCAGGGGGGCAGGAGAAGAAAGCAAGGCAGGGGGGCAGCAAAAGAGGGGGGGGGGGGGGGGGGCCCCGAAACCAGGGAGAAACCAGCAGGAGGCCAAAAGGGGAACCGAGGACCAAAAAGAGGGGGGCGGGGCCAGGGGGCCGGAAGGAGGACAGAGAAGAGGGAGAAGAGGAAGGGGAGCCCAGGGGAGCAGCGGGGGCCGGAGGGGCACGGCGGGACAGCGGGAGGGAGGCGGGAGCAGGACAGGACCCGAAGGGACGACAAAGGAGAGCAAGAGGAGACGCACAGGAGAAGAAAGCAAGGCAGGGGGGGGCAGCAAAAGAGGGGGGGGGGGAGGGGCCCCGAAACCAGGGAGAAACCAGCAGGAGGCCAAAAGGGGAACCGAGGACCAAAAAGAGGGGGCGGGGCCAGGGGGCCGGAAGGAGGACAGAGAAGAGGGAGAAGAGGAAGGGAGCCCAGGGGAGCAGCGGGGGCCGGAGGGGGCACGGCGGGACAGCGGGGAGGGAGGCGGAGGGGGAGCAGGACAGGACCCGAAGGGACGACAAAGGAGAGCAAGAGGAGACGCAGGGGGGCAGGAGAAGAAAGCAAGGCAGGGGGGGGCAGCAAAAGAGGGGGGGGGGGAGGGGCCCCGAAACCAGGGAGAAACCAGCAGGAGGCCAAAAGGGAACCGAGGACCAAAAAGAGGGGGCGGGGCCAGGGGGCCGGAAGGAGGACAGAAGAGGAGAAAGAGGGGAGCAAGAGGAAGAGCGAGCGGGGAGCCAGGAGGGGGCAGCGACAGGGGGCGGGGAGGGCGGGGCCCCGAAACCAGGGAGAAACCAGCAGGAGGCCAAAAGGACCGGAGGGACAGGACAAAGGAGAGGGAGCAAGAGGGAGACGCGGAGAGGCAGGAGAGGAGAAGAGCAGGGGGGCAGGAGAAGAAAGCAAGGCAGGGGGGCAGCAAAAGAGGGGGGGGGGGAGGGCCCCGAAACCAGGGAGAAACCAGCAGGAGGCCAAAAGGGGGAACCGAGGACCAAAAAGAGGGGGCGGGGCCAGGGGCCGGAAGGAGGACAGAGGGAGAAGGAGGGGGAGACAGAGGGAGGCAGAGGGGGAGCAGGACAGGACCCGAAGGGCACGAGGGGGAGGGAGGCGGAGGGGGGAGCAGGACAGGACCCGAAGGGACGACAAAGGAGAGCAAGAGGAGACGCAGGGGGGCAGGAGAAGAAAGCAAGGCAGGGGGGGCAGCAAAAGAGGGGGGGGGGAGCCCCGAAACCAGGGAGAAACCAGCAGGAGGGGGAACCGAGGACCAAAAAGAGGGGGCGGGGCCAGGGGCCGGAAGGAGGACAGAGAAGAGGAGAAGAGGAAGGGAGCCCAAAGCGGGGGCCCAGGGACAGAAGGGAGGCCAGGACAGGACCCGAAGGGACGACAAGGAGAGCAAGAGGAGACGCAGGGGGGCAGGAGAAGAAAGCAAGGCAGGGGGGGCAGCAAAAGAGGACCGAAACCAGGGAGAAACCAGCAGGAGGCCGGGGCCAGGGGGGCCGGAAGGAGGACAGAGAAGAGGAGAAGAGGAAGGGGAGCCCAGGGGGAGCGAGCGGGGGCCGGAGGGGGACACGGCGGGACAGCAGGGGAGGGAGGCGGAGGGGGGAGCAGGACAGGACCCGAAGGGACGACAAAGGAGAGCGCAAGAGGAGACGCAGAAACCAGGGAGGCAGGAGAACCGAGGAGAAGCCGGAAAGGACAGGGGGGAGCGAGCAGGGGGGGGGGGGGGGGAGCAGGACAGGACCCGAAGGGACGACAAAGGAGAGCAAGAGGAGACGCAGGGGGGCAGGAGAAGAAAGCAAGGCAGGGGGGGCAGCAAAAGAGGGGGGGGGGGGACGGGCCCCGAAACCAGGGAGAAACCAGCAGGAGGCCAAAAGAACCGAGGACCAAAAAGAGGGGGCGGGGCCAGGGGCCGGAAGGAGGACAGAGAAGAGGAGAAGAGGAAGGGGAGCCCAGGGGGAGCGAGCCGGAAAAGCGGGGAGGGAGGCGGGGGGGAGCGGGACCCCGACCAAGAGGAGACAGGGGGGGCAGGAGAAGAAACCAGCAGGGGGGGGGGACGGGCCCCGAAACCAGGGAGAAACCAGCAGGAGGGAACCGAGGACCGAGGGGGGCGGGGCCAGGGGCCGGAAGGAGGACAGGGGAGCCCAGGGGGAGCAAGAGGGGGCGGGACAGCGGGGAGGGAGGCGGAGGGGGAGCAGGACAGGGAAGGGACGAGGGAGCAGAGCAAGGAGAAGAAAGCAAAGGGGGGGAGGAAGAAACCAGGGAGCCAGCAGGAGGGGAACCGAGGACCAAAAGAGGGGGCGGGGCCAGGGGCCGGAAGGAGGACAGAGAAGAGGAGAAGAGGAGGGAGCCCAGGGGAGCGAGCGGGGGCCGGACACGGGGACAGCGGGAGGGAGGCGGAGGGGGAGCAGGACAGGACCCGAAGGGACGACAAAGGAGAGCAAGAGGAGACGCAGGGGGGCAGGAGAAGAAAGCAAGGCAGGGGGGCAGCAAAAGAGGGGGGGGGGGGAGGGCCCCGAAACCAGGGAGAAACCAGCAGGAGGCCAAAAGGAGAACCGAGGACCAAAAAGAGGGGGCGGGGCCAGGGGCCGGAAGGAGGACAGAGAAGAGGAGAAGAGGAGGGGAGCCCAGGGGGAACGGAGGGGGCAGGGACAGCGGGGAGGGAGGCGGAGGGGGGAGCAGCAGACCCGAAGGGCCAAGGAGAGGAGAGCGAGCGGGGCCGGAGGGGGCACGGCGGGACAGCAGGGGAGGGAGGCGGAGGGGGGAGCAGGACAGGACCCGAAGGACAAAGGAGAGCAAGAGGAGACGCAGGGGGGCAAAAGAAAGCAAGGCAGGGGGGGGAGCAAAAGAGGGGGGGGGGGGGGCCCCGAAACCAGGGAGAAACCAGGGAGGCCAAAAGGGAACCGAGGACCAGGCCAGGGGCCAGAGAGAGGAGAAGAGGAAGGGGAGCCCAGGGGGAGCGAGCGGGGGCCGGAGGGGGCACGGCGGGACAGCAGGAGGCGAGGGGGAGCAGGACAGGACCCGAAGGGACGACAAAGGAGAGCAAGAGGAGGCAGGGGGGCAGGAGAAGAAAGCAAGGCAGGGGGGGCAGCAAAAGAGGGGGGGGGGGACGGGCCCCGAAACCAGGGAGAGAGGAGCCAAAAGGAGAAGAGGAAGGGGAGCCCAGGGGGAGCGAGCGGGGGCCGGAGGGGGCACGGCGGGACAGCAGGGGAGGGAGGCGGAGGGGGGAGCAGGACAGGACCCGAAGGGACGACAAAGGAGAGCAAGAGGAGACGCAGGGGGGCAGAGAAGAAAGCAAGGCAGGGGGGGGCAGCAAAAGGGGGGGGGGGGGACGGGCCCCGAAACCAGAAACCAGGGGGGGAAACCGAGGACCAAAAGAGGGGGCGGGCCAGGGGCCGGGGGAGGACAGAGAAGAGGAGAAGAGGAAGGGGAGCCCAGGGGAGCGAGCGGGGGCCGGAGGGGGCACGGCGGGACAGCAGGGGAGGGAGGCGGAGGGGGGAGCAGGACAGGACCCGAAGGGACGACAAAGGAGAGCAAGAGGAGACGCAGGGGGGCAGGAGAAGAAAGCAAGGCAGGGGGGGCAGCAAAAGAGGGGGGGGGGGGGACGGGCCCCGAAACCAGGGAGAAACCAGCAGGAGGCCAAAAGGAGAACCGAGGACCAAAAAGAGGGGGCGGGGCCAGGGGGCGGAAGGAGGACAGAGAAGGAGAAGAGGAAGGGGAGCCCAGGGGAGCGAGCGGGGCCGGAGGGGCACGGCGGGACAGCAGGGAGGGAGGCAGAGGGGGGAGCAGGACAGGACCCGAAGGGACGACAAAGGAGAGCAAGAGGAGACGCAGGGGGGCAGGAGAAGAAAGCAAGGCAGGGGGGGCAGCAAAAGAGGGGGGGGGGGGACGGGCCCCGAAACCAGGGAGAAACCAGCAGGAGGCCAAAAGGAGAACCGAGGACCAAAAAGAGGGGGCGGGGCCAGGGGGCGGAAGGAGGACAGAGAAGAGGAGAAGAGGAAGGGAGCCCAGGGGAGCGAGCGGGGGCCGGAGGGGGCACGGCGGGACAGCAGGGGAGGGAGGCGGAGGGGGGAGCAGGACAGGACCCGAAGGACGACAAAGGAGAGCAAGAGGAGACGCAGGGGGGCAGGAGAAGAAAGCAAGGCAGGGGGGGCAGCAAAAGAGGGGGGGGGGGGACGGGCCCCGAAACCAGGGAGAAACCAGCAGGAGGCCAAAAGGAGAACCGAGGACCGAAAAGAGGGGGGCGGGGCCAGGGGCCAAGGGGAGCCCAGTGTGGAGGGGGGCCCTAGTAGAGGAAGGGGGGCCCAGGGGAGCGAGCGGGGGCCGGAGGGGCACGGCGGGACAGCAGGGGAGGAGGCAGAGGGGAGCAGGACAGGGACCCGAAGGGACGACAAAGGAGAGCAAGAGGAGACGCAGGGGGGCAGGAGAAGAAAGCAAGGCAGGGGGGGCAGCAAAAGAGGGGGGGGACGGGCCCCGAAACCAGGGAGAAACCAGCAGGAGGCCAAAAGGAGAACCGAGGACCGAAAAGAGGGGGCGGGGCCAGGGGCGCGGAAGGAGGACAGAGAAGAGGAGAAGAGGAAGGGGAGCCCAGGGGGAGCGAGCGGGGGCCGGAGGGGCACGGCGGGACAGCGGAGGGAGGCGGAGGGGGGAGCAGGACAGGGACCCGAAGGGACGACAAAGGGAGAGCAAGAGGAGACGCAGGGGGGCAGGAGAAGAAAGCAAGGCAGGGGGGGCAGCAAAAGAGGGGGGGGGGACGGGCCCCGAAACCAGGGAGAAACCAGCAGGAGGCCAAAAGGAGAACCGAGGACCGAAAAGAGGTGCGGGCCAGGGGCGCGGAAGGAGGACAGAGAGAGGAGAAGAGGAAGGGAGCCCAGGGGAGCGAGCGGGGGCCGGAGGGGGCACGGCGGGACAGCAGGGGAGGGAGGCAGAGGGGGAGCAGGACAGGACCCGAAGGGACGACAAAGGAGAGCAAGAGGAGACGCAGGGGGGGCAGGAGAAGAAGCAAGGCAGGGGGGGGCAGCAAAAGAGGGGGGGGGGGACGGGCCCCGAAACCAGGGAGAAACCAGCAGGAGGCCAAAAGGAGAACCGAGGACCAAAAAGAGGGGGGCGGGGCCAGGGGGCCGGAAGGAGGACAGAGAAGAGAGAAGAGGAAGGGGAGCCCAGGGGGAGCGAGCGGGGGCCGGAGGGGCACGGCGGGACAGCAGGGAGGGAGGCAGAGGGGGAGCAGGACAGGACCCGAAGGGACGACAAAGGAGAGCAAGAGGAGACGCAGGGGGGGCAGGAGAAGAAAGCAAGGCAGGGGGGCAGCAAAAGAGGGGGGGGGGGACGGGCCCGAAACCAGGGAGAAAACCAGCAGGAGGCCAAAAGGAGAACCGAGGACCGAAAAGAGGGGGCGGGGCCAGGGGCGCGGAAGGAGGACAGAGAAGAGGAGAAGAGGAAGGGGAGCCCAGGGGGAGCGAGCGGGGGCCGGAGGGGCACGGCGGGACAGCAGGGGAGGGAGGCAGAGGGGGAGCAGGACAGGGACCCGAAGGGACGACAAAGGAGAGCAAGAGGAGACGCGCCAAGGGGGGGCAGGAGAGGAGAGCAAGGTGATGCAGCAAAAGGCCGGGGGGGCGGCCCCCAAAACCGGGAGAACCGAGGACCAAAAAAGGGGGGGCCAGGGGGGGGGCCGGCCAGGAACAGAGGAGAGAGGAGGGGGAAGGGGAGCCCAGCGAGCGGGCCGGAGGGGGCACGGCGGGACAGCAGGGGAGGAGGCGAGGGGGGAGCAGGACAGGACCCGAAGGGACGACAAAGGAGAGCAAGAGGAGACGCAGGGGGGCAGGAGAAGAAAGCAAGGCAGGGGGGGCAGCAAAAGAGGGGGGGGGGGACGGGCCCCGAAACCAGGGAGAAACCAGCAGGAGGCCAAAAGGAGAACCGAGGACCAAAAAGAGGGGGCGGGGCCAGGGGGCGGAAGGAGGACAGAGGAAGAGGAGAAGAGGAAGGGGAGCCCAGGGGGAGCGAGCGGGGCCGGAGGGGGCACGGCGGGACAGCAGGGGAGGGAGGCAGAGGGGGGAGCAGGACAGGACCCGAAGGGACGACAAAGGAGAGCAAGAGGAGACGCAGGGGGGCAGGAGAAGAAAGCAAGGCAGGGGGGGCAGCAAAAGAGGGGGGGGGGGGACGGGCCCCGAAACCAGGGAGAAACCAGCAGGAGGCCAAAAGGAGAACCGAGGACCAAAAAGAGGGGGCGGGGCCAGGGGCGCGGAAGGAGGACAGAGAAGAGGAGAAGAGGAAGGGGAGCCCAGGGGAGCGAGCGGGGGCCGGAGGGGGCACGGCGGGACAGCAGGGGAGGGAGGCAGAGGGGGGAGCAGGACAGGACCCGAAGGGACGACAAAGGAGAGCAAGAGGAGACGCAGGGGGGCAGGAGAAGAAAGCAAGGCAGGGGGGCAGCAAAAGAGGGGGGGGGGGACGGGCCCCGAAACCAGGGAAACCAGCAGGAGGCCAAAAGGAAACCGAGGACCAAAAAGAGGGGGCGGGGCCAGGGGGCGGAAGGAGGACAGAGAAGAGGAGAAGATGAAGGGGAGCCCAGGGGGAGCGAGCGGGGCCGGAGGGGGCACGGCGGGACAGCAGGGGGAGGAGCGAGGGGGAGCAGGACAGGACCCGAAGGGACGACAAAGGAGAGCAAGAGGAGACGCAGGGGGGCAGGAGAAGAAAGCAAGGCAGGGGGGGCAGCAAAAGAGGGGGGGGGGGGACGGGCCCCGAAACCAGGGAGAAACCAGCAGGAGGCCAAAAGGAGAACCGAGGACCAAAAAGAGGGGGCGGGGCCAGGGGCCCGGAAGGAGGACAGAGAAGAGGAGAAGAGGAAGGGGAGCCCAGGGGGAGCGAGCGGGGGCCGGAGGGGGCACGGCGGGACAGCAGGGGAGGGAGGCGGAGGGGGGAGCAGGACAGGACCCGAAGGGACGACAAAGGAGAGCAAGAGGAGACGCAGGGGGGCAGGAGAAGAAAGCAAGGCAGGGGGGGCAGCAAAAGAGGGGGGGGGGGACGGGCCCCGAAACCAGGGAGAAACCAGCAGGAGGCCAAAAGGAGAACCGAGGACCAAAAAGAGGGGGGCGGGGCCAGGGGCCGGAAGGAGGACAGAGAAGAGGAGAAGAGGAAGGGGAGCCCAGGGGAGCGAGCGGGGGCCGGAGGGGCACGGCGGGACAGCAGGGGAGGAGGCGGAGGGGGAGCAGGACAGGACCCGAAGGGACGACAAAGGAGAGCAAGAGGAGACGCAGGGGGCAGGAGAAGAAAGCAAGGCAGGGGGGCAGCAAAAGAGGGGGGGGGGGGGACGGGCCCCGAAACCAGGGAGAAACCAGCAGGAGGCCAAAAGGAGAACCGAGGACCAAAAAGAGGGGGCGGGGCCAGGGGCCGGAAGGAGGACAGAGAAGAGGAGAAGAGGAAGGGGAGCCCAGGGGGAGCGAGCGGGGGCCGGGGGGCACGGCGGGACAGCAGGGGAGGGAGGCGGGGGGAGCAGGACAGGACCCGAAGGGACGACAAAGGAGAGCAAGAGGAGACGCAGGGGGGCAGGAGAAGAAAGCAAGGCAGGGGGGGCAGCAAAAGAGGGGGGGGGGACGGGCCCCGAAACCAGGGAGAAACCAGCAGGAGGCCAAAAGGAGAACCGAGGACCAAAAAGAGGGCGGGGCCAGGGGCGGAAGGAGGACAGAGAAGAGGAGAAGAGGAAGGGAGCCCAGGGAGGAGCGGGGGCCGGAGGGGGCACGGCGGGACAGCAGGGAGGAGGGAGGGGGAGCAGGACAGGACCCGAAGGACGACAAAGGAGAGCAAGAGGAGACGCAGGGGGGCAGGAGAAGAAAGCAAGGCAGGGGGGGGCAGCAAAAGAGGGGGGGGGGAGGGGGCCCCGAAACCAGGAGAAACCAGCAGGAGGCCAAAAGGGAACCGAGGACCAAAAAGAGGGGCGGGGCCAGGGGCCGGAAGGAGGACAGAGAAGAGGAGAAGAGAAGGGGAGCCCAGGGAGCGAGCGGGGGCCGGAGGGGGCACGGCGGGACAGCAGGGGAGGGAGGCAGAGGGGGGAGCCAGGACAGGACCCGAAGGGACGACAAAGGAGAGCAAGAGAGACGCAGGGGGGCAGGAGAAGAAAGCAAGGCAGGGGGGGCAGCAAAAGAGGGGGGGGGGACGGGCCCGAAACCAGGGAGAAACCAGCAGGAGGCCAAAGGGAACCGAGGACCAAAAAGAGGGGGCGGGGCCAGGGGCCGGAAGGAGGACAGAGAAGAGGAGAAGAGGAAGGGGAGCCCAGGGGGAGCGAGCGGGGGCCGGAGGGGGCACGGCGGGACAGCGGGGAGGGAGGCAGAGGGGGGAGCAGGACAGGACCCGAAGGGACGACAAAGGAGAGCAAGAGGAGACGCAGTGGGCAGGAGAAGAAAGCAAGGCAGGGGGGGCAGCAAAAGAGGGTGGGGGGGGGGGACGGGCCCCGAAACCAGGGAGAAACCAGCAGGAGGCCAAAAGGGAAACCGAGGACCAAAAAGAGGGGGGCGGGGCCAGGGGGCCTGAAGGAGGACAGAGAAGAGGAGAAGAGGAAGGGGAGCCCAGGGGGAGCAGCGGGGGCCGGAGGGGCACGGCGGGACAGCGGGGAGGGAGGCGGAGGGGGAGCAGGACAGGACCCGAAGGGACGACAAAGGAGAGCAAGAGAGACGCAGGGGGGCAGGAGAAGAAAGCAAGGCAGGGGGGGGCAGCAAAATAGGGGGGGGGGGGGGACCCCCGAAACCAGGGAGAAACCAGCAGGAGGCCAAAGGGAACCGAGGACCAAAAAGAGGGGTGCGGGGCCAGGGGGCCGGAAGGAGGACAGAGAAGAGGAGAAGAGGAAGGGGAGCCCAGGGGGAGCGAGCGGGGCCGGATGGGGCACGGCGGGACAGCGGGGAGGAGGCGGAGGGGGAGCAGGACAGGACCCGAAGGACGACAAAGGAGAGCAAGAGGAGACGCAGGGGCAGGAGAAGAAAGCAAGGCAGGGGGGGGCAGCAAAAGAGGGGGGGGGGGGGACGGCCCCGAAACCAGGGAGAAACCAGCAGGAGGCCAAAAGGGGAACCGAGGACCAAAAGAGGGGGCGGGCCAGGGGCCGGAAGGGGACAGAGAAGAGGAGAAGAGGAAGGGGAGCCCAGGGGAGCGAGCGGGGGCCGGAGGGGCACGGCGGGACAGCGGGGGAGGGAGGCGGAGGGGAGCAGGACAGGACCCGAAGGGACGACAAAGGAGAGCAAGAGGAGACGCAGGGGGGCAGGAGAAGAAAGCAAGGCAGGGGGGGCAGCAAAAGAGGGGGGGGGGGGGACGGGGCCCCGAAACCAGGGAGAAACCAGCAGGAGGCCAAAAGGGGAACCGAGGACCAAAAAGAGGGGCGGGGCCAGGGGCCGGAAGGAGGACAGAGAAGAGGAGAAGAGAAGGGGAGCCCAGGGGAGCGAGCGGGGGCCGGAGGGGGCACGGCGGGACAGCGGGGAGGGAGGCGAGGGGGAGCAGGACAGGACCCGAAGGGACGACAAAGGAGAGCAAGAGGAGACGCAGGGGGGCAGGAGAAGAAAGCAAGGCAGGGGGGCAGCAAAAAGAGGGGGGGGGGACGGGCCCCGAAACCAGGGAGAAACCAGCAGGAGGCCAAAAGGGGAACCGAGGACCAAAAAGAGGGGCGGGGCCAGGGGCCCGGAAGGAGGACAGAGAAGAGGAGAAGAGGAAGGGGAGCCCAGGGGAGCGAGCGGGGGCCGGAGGGGGCACGGCGGGACAGCAGGGGAGGGAGGCGAGGGGGAGCAGGACAGGACCCGAAGGGACGACAAAGGAGAGCAAGAGGAGACGCAGGGGGCAGGAGAAGAAAGCAAGGCAGGGGGGGCAGCAAAAGAGGGGGGGGGGGGACGGGCCCCGAAACCAGGGAGAAACCAGCAGGAGGCCAAAAGGGGAACCGAGGACCAAAAAGAGGGGCGGGGCCAGGGGCCCGGAAGGAGGACAGAGAAGAGGAGAAGAGGAAGGGGAGCCCAGGGGAGCGAGCGGGGGCCGGAGGGGGCACGGCGGACAGCAGGGGAGGGAGGCAGAGGGGGGAGCAGGACAGGACCCGAAGGGACGACAAAGGAGAGCAAGAGGAGACGCAGGGGGGCAGGAGAAGAAAGCAAGGCAGGGGGGGCAGCAAAAGAGGGGGGGGGGGGGGGACGGGCCCCGAAACCAGGGAGAAACCAGCAGGAGGCCAAAAGGGTAACGAGGACCAAAAAGAGGGGGCGGGGCCAGGGGCCGGAAGGAGGACATAGAAGAGGAGAAGAGGAAGGGGAGCCCAGGGGGAGCGAGCGGGGGCCGGAGGGGCACGGCGGGACAGCAGGGGAGTGAGGCGGAGGGGGAGCAGGACAGGACCCGAAGGGACGACAAAGGAGAGCAAGAGGAGACGCAGGGGGGCAGGAGAAGAAAGCAAGGCAGGGGGGGGCAGCAAAAGAGGGGGGGGGGGGACGGGCCCCGAAACCAGGGAGAAACCAGCAGGAGGCCAAAAGGGGAACCGAGGACCAAAAAGAGGGGGCGGGGCCAGGGGCCGGAAGGAGGACAGAGAAGAGGAGAAGAGGAAGGGGAGCCCAGGGGGAGCGAGCGGGGGCCGGAGTGGGCACGCGGGACAGCAGGGGGAGGGAGGCGAGGGGGGAGCAGGACAGGACCCGAAGGGACGACAAAGGAGAGCAAGAGGAGACGCAGGGGGGCAGGAGAAGAAAGCAAGGCAGGGGGGGCAGCAAAAGAGGGGGGGGGGGGGACGGGCCCCGAAACCAGGGAGAAACCAGCAGGAGGCCAAAAGGGGAACCGAGGACCAAAAAGAGGGGCGGGGCCAGGGGCCGGAAGAGGACAGAGAAGAGGAGAAGAGGAAGGGGAGCCCAGGGGAGCGAGCGGGGGCCGGAGGGGGCACGGCGGGACAGCAGGGGAGGGAGGCGGAGGGGGAGCAGGACAGGACCCGAAGGGACGACAAAGGAGAGCAAGAGGAGACGCAGGGGGGGCAGGAGAAGAAAGCAAGGCAGGGGGGGCAGCAAAAGAGGGGGGGGGGGGACGGGCCCCGAAACCAGGGAGAAACCAGCAGGAGGCCAAAAGGGAACCGAGGACCAAAAAGAGGGGGGCGGGGCCAGGGGCCCGGAAGGAGGACAGAGAAGAGGAGAAGAGGAAGGGGAGCCCAGGGGGAGCGAGCGGGGGCCGGAGGGGGCACGGCGGGACAGCAGGGGAGGAGGCGAGGGGGAGCAGGACAGGACCCGAAGGGACGACAAAGGAGAGCAAGAGGAGACGCAGGGGGGGCAGGAGAAGAAAGCAAGGCAGGGGGGGCAGCAAAAGAGGGGGGGGGGGGACGGGCCCCGAAACCAGGGAGAAACCAGCAGGAGGCCAAAAGGGGAACCGAGGACCAAAAAGTAGGGGGCGGGGCCAGTGGGCCGTGAAGGAGGACAGAGAAGAGGAGAAGAGGAAGGGGAGCCCAGGGGAGCGAGCGGGGGCCGGAGGGGCACGGCGGACAGCGGGGAGGAGGCAGAGGGGGAGCAGGACAGGTACCCGAAGGGACGACAAAGGAGAGCAGAGGAGACGCAGGGGGGCAGGAGAAGAAAGCAAGGCAGGGGGGGCAGCAAAAGAGGGGGGGGGGGGGGACGGGCCCCGAAACCAGGGAGAAACCAGCAGGAGGCCAAAAGGGGAACCGAGGACCAAAAAGAGGGGGCGGGGCCAGGGGGCCCGGAAGGAGGACAGAGAAGAGGAGAAGTAGGAAGGGGAGCCCAGGGGAGCGAGCGGGGCCGGAGGGGGCACGGCGGACAGCAGGGGAGGGAGGCGGAGGGGGAGCAGGACAGGACCCGAAGGGACGACAAAGGAGAGCAAGAGGAGACGCAGGGGGGCAGGAGAAGAAAGCAAGGCAGGGGGGGGCCAGCAAAAGAGGGGGGGGGGGGACGGGCCCCGAAACCAGGGAGAAACCAGCAGGAGGCCCAAAAGGGAACGAGGACCAAAAAGAGGGGGCGGGGCCAGGGGCCGGAAGGAGGACAGAGAAGATGAGAAGAGGAAGGGGAGCCCAGGGGAGCGAGCGGGGGCCGGAGGGGGCACGGCGGGACAGCAGGGGAGGGAGGCGAGGGGGAGCAGGACAGGACCCGAAGGGACGACAAAGGAGAGCAAGAGGAGACGCAGGGGGCAGGAGAAGAAAGCAAGGCAGGGGGGGCAGCAAAAGAGGGGGGGGGGGGGACGGGCCCCGAAACCAGGGAGAAACCAGCAGGAGGCCAAAAGGGGAACCGAGGACCAAAAGAGGGGGCGGGGCCAGGGGCCGTGAAGGAGGACAGAGAAGAGGAGAAGAGGAAGGGGAGCCCAGGGGAGCGAGCGGGGGCCGGAGGGGGCACGGCGGGACAGCGGGGGAGGAGGCAGAGGGGGGAGCAGGACAGGACCCGAAGGGACGACAAAGGAGAGCAAGAGGAGACGCAGGGGGCAGGAGAAGAAAGCAAGGCAGGGGGGGCAGCAAAAGAGGGGGGGGGGGGACGGGCCCCGAAACCAGGGAGAAACCAGCAGGAGGCCAAAAGGGAAACCGAGGACCAAAAAGAGGGGGCGGGGCCAGGGGCCGGAAGGAGGACAGAGAAGAGGAGAAGAGGAAGGGGAGCCCAGGGGGAGCGAGCGGGGCCGGAGGGGCACGGCGGGACAGCAGGGAGGGAGGCAGAGGGGGAGCAGGACAGGACCCGAAGGGACGACAAAGGAGAGCAAGAGGAGACGCAGGGGGCAGGAGAAGAAAGCAAGGCAGGGGGGGCAGCAAAAGAGGGGGGGGGGGGACGGGCCCCCGAAACCAGGGAGAAAACCATCAGGAGGCCAAAAGGGAACCGAGGACCAAAAGAGGGGGCGGGGCCAGGGGCCGGAAGGAGGACAGAGAAGAGGAGAAGAGGAGGGGAGCCCAGGGGGAGCGAGCGGGGGCCGGAGTGGGGCACGGCGGGACAGCAGGGGATGGAGGCAGAGGGGGGAGCAGGACAGGACCCGAAGGGACGACAAAGGAGTAGCAAGAGGAGACGCAGGGTGGGCAGGAGAAGAAAGCAAGGCAGGGGGGGCAGCAAAAGAGGGGGGGGGGGGGACGGCCCCGAAACCAGGGAGAAACCAGCAGGAGGCCAAAAGGGAACCGAGGACCAAAAAGAGGTGGCGGGGCCAGGGGCCGGAAGGAGGACAGAGAAGAGGAGAAGAGGAAGGGGAGCCCAGGGGGAGCGAGCGGGGGCCGGATGGGGCACGGCGGGACAGCAGGGGAGGAGGCGAGGGGGGAGCAGGACAGGACCCGAAGGGACGACAAAGGAGAGCAAGAGGAGACGCAGGGGGGCAGGAGAAGAAAGCAAGGCAGGGGGGGCAGCAAAAGAGGGGGGGGGGGACGGCCCCGAAACCAGGGAGAAACCAGCAGGAGGCCAAAAGGGGAACCGAGGACCAAAAAGAGGGGGCGGGGCCAGGGGCCGGAAGTGAGACAGAGAAGAGGAGAAGAGGAAGGGGAGCCCAGTGGGAGCGAGCGGGGGCCGGAGGGGCACGGCGGGACAGCAGGGGAGGGAGGCAGAGGGGGAGCAGGACAGGACCCGAAGGGACGACAAAGGAGAGCAAGAGGAGACGCAGGGGGGCAGGAGAAGAAAGCAAGGCAGGGGGGGCAGCAAAAGAGGGGGGGGGGGGGACGGGCCCCGAAACCAGGGAGAAACCAGCAGGAGGCCAAAAGGGAACCGAGGACCAAAAAGAGGGGGCGGGGCCAGGGGCCGGAAGGAGGACAGAGAAGAGGAGAAGAGGAAGGGGAGCCCAGGGGGAGCGAGCGGGGGCCGGAGGGGGCACGGCGGGACAGCGGGGAGGGAGGCAGAGGGGGAGCAGGACAGGACCCGAAGGGACGACAAAGGAGAGCAAGAGGAGACGCAGGGGGGCAGGAGAAGAAAGCAAGGCAGGGGGGGGCAGCAAAAAGGGGGGGGGGGGGGACGGGCCCCGAAACCAGGGAGAAACCAGCAGGAGGCCAAAGGGAACCGAGGACCAAAAAGAGGGGGCGGGGCCAGGGGCCGGAAGGAGGACAGAGAAGAGGAGAAGAGGAAGGGAGCCCAGGGGAGCGAGCGGGGGCCGGAGGGGGCACGGCGGGACAGCAGGGGAGGGAGGCAGAGGGGGAGCAGGACAGGACCCGAAGGGACGACAAAGGAGAGCAAGAGGAGACGCAGGGGGGCAGGAGAAGAAGCAAGGCAGGGGGGGCAGCAAAAGAGGGGGGGGGGGGGGACGGGCCCCGAAACCAGGGAGAAACCAGCAGGAGGCCAAAGGGGAACCGAGGACCAAAAAGAGGGGGCGGGCCAGGGGCCCGGAAGGAGGACAGAGAAGAGGAGAAGAGGAGGGGAGCCCAGGGGAGCGAGCGGGGCCGGAGGGGCACGGCGGACAGCAGGGGAGGGAGGCGAGGGGGAGCAGGACAGGACCCGAAGGACGACAAAGGAGAGCAAGAGGAGACGCAGGGGGGGCAGGAGAAGAAAGCAAGGCAGGGGGGGCAGCAAAAGAGGGGGGGGGGGGGACGGCCCCGAAACCAGGGAGAAACCAGCAGGAGGCCAAAAGGGGAACCGAGGACCAAAAAGAGGGGGCGGGGCCAGGGGCCGGAAGGAGGACAGAGAAGAGGAGAAGAGGAAGGGGAGCCAGGGGGAGCGAGCGGGGGCCGGAGGGGCACGGCGGACAGCAGGGGGAGGGAGGCAGAGGGGGGAGCAGGACAGGACCCGAAGGGACGACAAAGGAGAGCAAGAGGAGACGCAGGGGGGGCAGGAGAAGAAAGCAAGGCAGGGGGGGGCAGCAAAAGAGGTGGGGGGGGGGACGGGCCCCGAAACCAGGGAGAAACCAGCAGGAGGCCAAAAGGGGAACCGAGGACCAAAAGAGGGGGCGGGCCAGTGGGCCCGGAAGGAGGACAGAGAAGAGGAGAAGAGGAAGGGGAGCCCAGGGGGAGCGAGCGGGGGCCGGAGGGGCACGGCGGGACAGCGGGGGAGGAGGAGAGGGGGAGCAGGACAGGACCCGAAGGGACGACAAAGGAGAGCAAGAGGAGACGCAGGGGGGCAGGAGAAGAAAGCAAGGCAGGGGGGGGCAGCAAAAAGGGGGGGGGGGACGGGCCCCGAAACCAGGGAAAACCAGCAGGAGGCCAAAAGGGAACCGAGGACCAAAAGAGGGGTGCGGGGCCAGGGGCCGGAAGGAGGACAGAGAATAGGAGAAGAGGAAGGGGAGCCCAGGGGAGCGAGCGGGGGCCGGAGGGGGCACGGCGGACAGCGGGAGGAGGCGGAGGGGGGAGCAGGACAGGACCCGAAGGGACGACAAAGGAGAGCAAGAGGAGACGCAGGGGGGCAGGAGAAGAAAGCAAGGCAGGGGGGGGCAGCAAAAGAGGGGGGGGGGGGGACGGGCCCCGAAACCAGGGAGAAACCAGCAGGAGGCCAAAAGGGAACCGAGGACCAAAAAGAGGGGGCGGGGCCAGGGGCCGGAAGGAGGACAGAGAAGAGGAGAAGAGGAAGGGGAGCCCAGGGGGAGCGAGCGGGGCCGGAGGGGGCACGGCGGGACAGCGGGGAGGGAGGCGGAGGGGGGAGCAGGACAGGACCCGAAGGGACGACAAAGGAGAGCAAGAGGAGACGCAGGGGGGCAGGAGAAGAAAGCAAGGCAGGGGGGCAGCAAAAGAGGGGGGGGGGGGACGGCCCCGAAACCAGGGAGAAACCAGCAGGAGGCCAAAAGGGGAACCGAGGACCAAAAAGAGGGGCGGGGCCAGGGGGCCGGAAGGAGGACAGAGAAGAGGAAAGAGGAAGGGGAGCCCAGGGGAGCGAGCGTGGGGGCCGGAGGGGCACGGCGGGACAGCAGGGGAGGAGGCAGAGGGGGGAGCAGGACAGGACCGAAGGGACGACAAAGGAGAGCAAGAGGAGACGCAGGGGGGCAGGAGAAGAAAGCAAGGCAGGGGGGGCAGCAAAAGAGGGGGGGGGGGGGGACGGCCCCGAAACCAGGGAGAAACCAGCAGGAGGCCAAAAGGGGAACCGAGGACCAAAAAGAGGGGGGCGGGGCCAGGGGCCGGAAGGAGGACAGAGAAGAGGTAGAAGAGGAGGGGAGCCAGGGGAGCGAGCGGGGGCCGGAGGGGCACGGCGGGACAGCGGGGGAGGGAGGCGAGGGGGAGCAGGACAGGACCCGAAGGGACGACAAAGGAGAGCAAGAGGAGACGCAGGGGGGCAGGAGAAGAAAGCAAGGCAGGGGGGGCAGCAAAAGAGGGGGGGGGGGGGGACGGCCCCGAAACCAGGGAGAAACCAGCAGGAGGCCAAAAGGGGAACCGAGGACCAAAAAGAGGGTGGCGGGGCCAGGGGCCGGAAGGAGGACAGAGAAGAGGAGAAGAGGAAGGGGAGCCCAGGGGAGCGAGCGGGGGCCGGAGGGGGCACGGCGGGACAGCAGGGGAGGAGGCGAGGGGGAGCAGGACAGGACCCGAAGGGACGACAAAGGAGAGCAAGAGGAGACGCAGGGGGGCAGGAGAAGAAAGCAAGGCAGGGGGGGCAGCAAAAGAGGGGGGGGGGGGACGGGCCCCGAAACCAGGGAGAAACCAGCAGGAGGCCAAAAGGGGAACCGAGGACCAAAAAGAGGGGCGGGGCCAGGGGCCGGAAGGAGGACAGAGAAGAGGAGAAGAGGAAGGGAGCCCAGGGGAGCGAGCGGGGGCCGGAGGGGCACGGCGGGACAGCAGGGGAGGGAGGCGGAGGGGGAGCAGGACAGGACCCGAATGGACGGACAAAGGAGAGCAAGAGGAGACGCAGGGGGGCAGGAGAAGAAAGCAAGGCAGGGGGGGCCAGCAAAAGAGGGGGGGGGGACCAGGCCCCGAAACCAGGGAGAAAACCAGCAGGAGGCCAAAAGGGGAACCGAGGACCAAAAAGAGGGGGCGGGGCCAGGGGCCGGAAGGAGGACAGAGAAGAGGAGAAGAGGAGGGGAGCCCAGGGGAGCGAGCGGGGGCCGGAGGGGGCACGGCGGACAGCGGGGGAGGGAGGGAGAGGGGGGAGCAGGACAGGACCCGAAGGGACGACAAAGGAGAGCAAGAGGAGACGCAGGGGGGGCAGGAGAAGAAAGCAAGGCAGGGGGGGCAGCAAAAGAGGGGGGGGGGGGGGGACGGGCCCCGAAACCAGGGAGAAACCAGCAGGAGGCCAAAAGGGGAACCGAGGACCAAAAAGAGGGGGCGGGGCCAGGGGCCGGAAGGAGGACAGAGAAGAGGAGAAGAGGAAGGGGAGCCAGGTGGGAGCGAGCGGGGGCCGGAGTGGGGCACGGCGGGACAGCGGGAGGGAGGAGGAGGGGGGAGCAGTGACAGGACCCGAAGGGACGACAAAGGAGAGCAAGAGGAGACGCAGGTGGGGCAGGAGAAGAAAGCAAGGCAGGGGGGGCAGCAAAAGAGGGGGGGGGGGGGGACGGGCCCCGAAACCAGGGAGAAACCAGCAGGAGGCCAAAGGGGAACCGAGGACCAAAAAGAGGGGGCGGGGCCAGGGGCCCGGAAGGAGGACAGAGAAGAGGAGAAGAGGAAGGGGAGCCCAGGGGAGCGAGCGGGGGCCGGAGGGGGCACGGCGGGACAGCGGGGAGGGAGGCGAGGGGGGAGCAGGACAGGACCCGAAGGGACGACAAAGGAGAGCAAGAGGAGACGCAGGGGGGCAGGAGAAGAAAGCAAGGCAGGGGGGCAGCAAAAGAGGGGGGGGGGGACGGGCCCCGAAACCAGGGAGAAACCAGCAGGAGGCCAAAAGGAGAACCGAGGACCAAAAGAGGGGGCGGGGCCAGGGGCGCGGAAGGAGGACAGAGAAGAGGAGAAGAGGAAGGGGAGCCCAGGGGGAGCGAGCGGGGGCCGGAGGGGCACGGCGGGACAGCAGGGGAGGGAGGCAGAGGGGGGAGCAGGACAGGACCCGAAGGGACGACAAAGGAGAGCAAGAGGAGACGCAGGGGGGCAGGAGAAGAAAGCAAGGCAGGGGGGGGCAGCAAAAAGAGGGGGGGGGGGGGACGGGCCCCAAACCAGGGAGAAACCAGCAGGAGGCCAAAAGGAGAACCGAGGACCAAAAAGAGGGGGCGGGGCCAGGGGCGCGGAAGGAGGACAGAGAAGAGGAGAAGAGGAAGGGGAGCCCAGGGGAGCGAGCGGGGGCCGGAGGGGGCACGGCGGGACAGCAGGGGAGGGAGGCAGAGGGGGGAGCAGGACAGGGACCGAAGGGACGACAAAGGAGAGCAAGAGGAGACGCAGGGGGGCAGGAGAAGAAAGCAAGGCAGGGCAGCAAAAGAGGGGGGGGGGACGGGCCCCGAAACCAGGGGAGAAACCAGCAGGAGGCCAAAAGGAGAACCGAGGACCAAAAAGAGGGGGCGGGCCAGGGGCCGGAAGGAGGACAGAGAGAGAGAAAGAAGGGGAGCCCAGGGGGAGCGAGCGGGGGCCGGGGGGGCACGGCGGGACGCAGGGAGGGGGAGGGGAGCAGGGGGAGAGGCGCAGGAGGAAGGGGGGGCAGGAGAAGAAAGCAAGGCAGGGGGGGCAGCAAAAGAGGGGGGGGGGGACGGGCCCCGAAACCAGGGAGAAACCAGCAGGAGGCCAAAAGGAGAACCGAGGACCAAAAAGAGGGGGCGGGGCCAGGGGCGCGGAAGGAGGACAGAGAAGAGGAGAAGAGGAAGGGGAGCCCAGGGGGAGCGAGCGGGGGCCGGAGGGGGCACGGCGGGACAGCAGGGGAGGGAGGCAGAGGGGGAGCAGGACAGGACCCGAAGGGACGACAAAGGAGAGCAAGAGGAGACGCAGGGGGGGGCAGGAGAAGAAAGCAAGGCAGGGGGGGCAGCAAAAGAGGGGGGGGGGGGACGGGCCCCGAAACCAGGGAGAAACCAGCAGGAGGCCAAAAGGAGAACCGAGGACCAAAAAGAGGGGGGCGGGGCCAGGGGCGCGGAAGGAGGACAGAGAAGAGGAGAAGAGGAAGGGGAGCCCAGGGGGAGCGAGCGGGGGCCGGAGGGGCACGGCGGGACAGCAGGGAGGGAGGCAGAGGGGGGAGCAGGACAGGACCCGAAGGGACGACAAAGGAGAGCAAGAGGAGACGCAGGGGGGCAGGAGAAGAAAGCAAGGCAGGGGGGCAGCAAAAGGGGGGGGGGGGGGGACGGGCCCCGAAACCAGGGAGAAACCAGCAGGAGGCCAAAAGGAGAACCGAGGACCAAAAGAGGGGGCGGGGCCAGGGGCGCGGAAGGAGGACAGAGAAGAGGAGAAGAGGAAGGGGAGCCCAGGGGAGCGAGCGGGGGCCGGAGGGGGCACGGCGGGACAGCAGGGGAGGGAGGCAGAGGGGGGGAGCAGGACAGGACCCGAAGGGACGACAAAGGAGAGCAAGAGGAGACGCAGGGGGCAGGAGAAGAAAGCAAGGCAGGGGGGCAGCAAAAGGGGGGGGGGGGGACGGGCCCCGAAACCAGGGAGAAACCAGCAGGAGGCCAAAAGGAGAACCGAGGACCAAAAGAGTGGGCGGGGCCAGGGGCGCGGAAGGAGGACAGAGAAGAGGAGAAGAGGGGGAGCCCAGGGGGAGCGAGCGGGGGCCGGAGGGGCACGGCGGGACAGCAGGGGAGGCAGAGGGGGAGCAGGACAGGGACCCGAAGGGACGACAAAGGAGAGCAAGGAGACGCAGGGGGCAGGAGAAGAAAGCAAGGCAGGGGGGGGGCAGCAAAAGAGGGGTGGGGGGGGACGGGCCCCGAAACCAGGGAGAAACCAGCAGGAGGCCAAAAGGAGAACCGAGGACCAAAAGAGGGGGGCGGGGCCAGGGGCGCGGAAGGAGGACAGAGAAGAGGAGAAGAGGAAGGGGAGCCCAGGCCAAAAGGGAACCGAGGACCAAAAGAGGGGGGCGGGGCCAGGGGCGCGGAAGGAGGACAGAGAAGAGGAGAAGAGGAAGGGGAGCCCAGGGGGAGCGAGCGGGGCCGGAGGGGCACGGCGGGACAGCAGGGAGGGAGGCAGAGGGGGGAGCAGGACAGGGACCCGAAGGGACGACAAAGGAGAGCAAGAGGAGACGCAGGGGGGCAGGAGAAGAAAGCAAGGCAGGGGGGGGGCAGCAAAAGAGGGGGGGGGGGACGGGCCCCGAAACCAGGGAGAAACCAGCAGGAGGCCAAAAGGGAACCGAGGACCAAAAGAGGGGGCGGGGCCAGGGGCCGGAAGGAGGACAGAGAAGAGGAGAAGAGGAAGGGGAGCCCAGGGGGAGCGAGCGGGGCCGGAGGGGCACGGCGGGACAGCAGGGGAGGAGGCAGAGGGGGGAGCAGGACAGGACCCGAAGGGACGACAAAGGAGAGCAAGAGGAGACGCAGGGGGGGCAGGAGAAGAAAGCAAGGCAGGGGGGGGCAGCAAAAGAGGGGGGGGGGGACGGGCCCCGAAACCAGGGAGAAACCAGCAGGAGGCCAAAAAGAACCGAGGACCAAAAAGAGGGGGCGGGGCCAGGGGCCGGAAGGAGGACAGAGAAGAGGAGAAGAGGAAGGGGAGCCCAGGGGGAGCGAGCGGGGCCGGAGGGGCACGGCGGGACAGCAGGGGAGGAGGCAGAGGGGGAGCAGGACAGGACCCGAAGGGACGACAAAGGAGAGCAAGAGGAGACGCAGGGGGGCAGGAGAAGAAGCAAGGCAGGGGGGGCAGCAAAAGAGGGGGGGGGGGACGGGCCCCGAAACCAGGGAGAAACCAGCAGGAGGCCAAAAGGAGAACCGAGGACCAAAAAGAGGGGGCGGGGCCAGGGGGCGGAAGGAGGACAGAGAAGAGGAGAAGAGGAAGGGGAGCCCAGGGGGAGCGAGCGGGGGCCGGAGGGGCACGGCGGGACAGCAGGGGAGGAGGCAGGGGGGAGCAGGACAGGACCCGAAGGGACGACAAAGGAGAGCAAGAGGAGACGCAGGGGGCAGGAGAAGAAAGCAAGGCAGGGGGGGCAGCAAAAGAGGGGGGGGGGGGACGGGCCCCGAAAACCAGGGAGAAACCAGCAGGAGGCCAAAAGGAGAACCGAGGACCAAAAAGAGGGGGCGGGGCCAGGGGCGGAAGGAGGACAGAGAAGAGGAGAAGAGGAAGGGGAGCCCAGGGGGAGCGAGCGGGGGCCGGAGGGGCACGGCGGGACAGCAGGGGAGGGAGGCAGAGGGGGAGCAGGACAGGACCCGAAGGGACGACAAAGGAGAGCAAGAGGAGACGCAGGGGGGCAGGAGAAGAAAGCAAGGCAGGGGGGGCAGCAAAAGAGGGGGGGGGGGGACGGGCCCCGAAACCAGGGAGAAACCAGCAGGAGGCCAAAAGGAGAACCGAGGACCAAAAGAGGGGGCGGGGCCAGGGGCCGGAAGGAGGACAGAGAAGAGAAGAGGAAGGGGAGCCCAGGGGGAGCGAGCGGGGCCGGAGGGGGCACGGCGGGACAGCAGGGGAGGGAGGCAGAGGGGGGAGCAGGACAGGACCCGAAGGGACGACAAAGGAGAGCAAGAGGAGACGCAGGGGGCAGGAGAAGAAAGCAAGGCAGGGGGGGCAGCAAAAGAGGGGGGGGGGGGGGACGGGCCCCGAAACCAGGGAGAAACCAGCAGGAGGCCAAAAGGAGAACCGAGGACCAAAAAGAGGGGCGGGGCCAGGGGGCGGAAGAGGACAGAGAAGAGGAGAAGAGGAAGGGGAGCCCAGGGGAGCGAGCGGGGGCCGGAGGGGGCACGGCGGGACAGCAGGGGAGGGAGGCGAGGGGGGGAGCAGGACAGGACCCGAAGGGACGACAAAGGAGAGCAAGAGGAGACGCAGGGGCAGGAGAAGAAAGCAAGGCAGGGGGGGGCAGCAAAAGAGGGGGGGGGGGGACGGGCCCCGAAACCAGGGAGAAACCAGCAGGAGGCCAAAAGGAGAACCGAGGACCAAAAGAGGGGGCGGGGCCAGGGGCCGGAAGGAGGACAGAGAAGAGGAGAAGAGGAAGGGGAGCCCAGGGGAGCGAGCGGGGGCCGGAGGGGCACGGCGGGACAGCAGGGGAGGGAGGCGGAGGGGGAGCAGGACAGGACCCGAAGGGACGACAAAGGAGAGCAAGAGGAGACGCAGGGGGGCAGGAGAAGAAAGCAAGGCAGGGGGGGGCAGCAAAGAGGGGGGGGGGGGACGGGCCCCGAAACCAGGGAGAAACCAGCAGGAGGCCAAAAGGAGAACCGAGGACCAAAAAGAGGGGCGGGGCCAGGGGCGCCGGAAGGAGGACAGAGAAGAGAGAAGAGGAAGGGAGCCCAGGGGGAGCGAGCGGGGGCCGGAGGGGCACGGCGGGACAGCAGGGAGGAGGCAGAGGGGGAGCAGGACAGGACCCGAAGGGACGACAAAGGAGAGCAAGAGGAGACGCAGGGGGGCAGGAGAAAAGCAAGGCAGGGGGGGCAGCAAAGAGGGGGGGGGGGACGGGCCCCGAAACCAGGGAGAAACCAGCAGGAGGCCAAAAGGAGAACCGAGGACCAAAAAGAGGGGGCGGGGCCAGGGGGCGGAAGGAGGACAGAGAAGAGAGAAGAGGAAGGGGAGCCCAGGGGGAGCGAGCGGGGGCCGGAGGGGGCACGGCGGGACAGCAGGGGAGGGAGGCGGAGGGGGGAGCAGGACAGGACCCGAAGGGACGACAAAGGAGAGCAAGAGGAGACGCAGGGGGGGCAGGAGAAGAAAGCAAGGCAGGGGGGCAGCAAAAGAGGGGGGGGGGGGGGGGGGACGGGCCCCGAAACCAGGGAGAAACCAGCAGGAGGCCAAAAGGAGAACCGAGGACCAAAAAGAGGGGGCGGGGCCAGGGGCCGGAAGGAGGACAGAGAAGAGGAGAAGAGGAAGGGAGCCCAGGGGGCAGCGAGGCGGGGGCCGGGGGCACGGCGGAGACCAGCAGGAGGCAGGAGGAGGACGGAGGGGGGGAGGCAGGACAGGGAGCCCCGAAGGGGACGGGAGCAGGGGGGAAGAGGGGAGCAGCAGGAGAGGGAGACGCAGGGGGGCAGGAGAAGAAAGCAAGGCAGGGGGGGGCAGCAAAAGAGGGGGGGGGGGGACGGGCCCCGAAACCAGGGAGAAACCAGCAGGAGGCCAAAAGAGAAGAGGACCAAAAAGACGGGGACCAGGGAGAAAAAGGAGCCCAGGGGAGGGCGGGGGGCCAGGGGCGCGGAAGGAGGACAGAGAAGAGGAGAAGAGGAAGGGGAGCCCAGGGGGAGCGAGCGGGGGCCGGAGGGGGCACGGCGGGACAGCAGGGGAGGGAGGCGGAGGGGGGAGCAGGACAGGACCCGAAGGGACGACAAAGGAGAGCAAGAGGAGACGCAGGGGGGCAGGAGAAGAAAGCAAGGCAGGGGGGCAGCAAAAGAGGGGGGGGGGGGACGGGCCCCGAAACCAGGGAGAAACCAGCAGGAGGCCAAAAGGAGAACCGAGGACCAAAAAGAGGGGGCGGGGCCAGGGGCGCGGAAGGAGGACAGAGTGGGTAGAGAAGAGGAAGGGGAGCCCAGGGGGAGCGAGCGGGGGCCGGAGGGGGCACGGCGGGACAGCAGGGGAGGGAGGCAGAGGGGAGCAGGACAGGACCCGAAGGGACGACAAAGGAGAGCAAGAGGAGACGCAGGGGGGCAGGAGAAGAAAGCAAGGCAGGGGGCAGCAAAAGAGGGGGGGGGGGGGGACGGGCCCCGAAACCAGGGAGAAACCAGCAGGAGGCCAAAAGGGAACCGAGGACCAAAAAGAGGGGGCGGGGCCAGGGGCCCGGAAGGAGGACAGAGAAGAGGAGAAGAGGAAGGGGAGCCCAGGGGGAGCGAGCGGGGGCCGGAGGGGGCACGGCGGGACAGCAGGGGAGGGAGGCGGGGGGAGCAGGACAGGACCCGAAGGGACGACAAAGGAGAGCAAGAGGAGACGCAGGGGGGCAGGAGAAGAAAGCAAGGCAGGGGGGGCAGCAAAAGAGGGGGGGGGGGACGGGCCCCGAAACCAGGGAGAAACCAGCAGGAGGCCAAAAGGAGAACCGAGGACCAAAAAGAGGGGGCGGGGCCAGAAGGAGGACAGAGAAGAGGAGAAGAGGAAGGGGAGCCCAGGGGGAGCGAGCGGGGGCCGGAGGGGCACGGCGGGACAGCAGGGGAGGAGGCAGAGGGGGGAGCAGGACAGGACCCGAAGGGACGACAAAGGAGAGCAAGAGGAGACGCAGGGGGCAGGAGAAGAAAGCAAGGCAGGGGGGCAGCAAAAGAGGGGGGGGGGGGACGGGCCCCGAAACCAGGGAGAAACCAGCAGGAGGCCAAAAGGAGAACCGAGGACCAAAAAGAGGGGGCGGGGCCAGGGGCGCGGAAGGAGGACAGAGAAGAGGAGAAGAGGAAGGGGAGCCCAGGGGGAGCGAGCGGGGGCCGGAGGGGGCACGGCGGGACAGCAGGGGAGGGAGGCAGAGGGGGAGCAGGACAGGACCCGAAGGGACGACAAAGGAGAGCAAGAGGAGACGCAGGGGGGCAGGAGAAGAAAGCAAGGCAGGGGGGCAGCAAAAGAGGGGGGGGGGGGGACGGGCCCCGAAACCAGGGAGAAACCAGCAGGAGGCCAAAAGGAGAACCGAGGACCAAAAAGAGGGGGGGGGCCAGGGGCCGGAAGGAGGACAGAGAAGAGGAGAAGAGGAAAGGGAGCCCAGGGGAGCGAGCGGGGGCCGGAGGGGGCACGGCGGGACAGCAGGGGAGGGAGGCAGAGGGGGGAGCAGGACAGGACCCGAAGGGACGACAAAGGAGAGCAAGAGGAGACGCAGGGGGGCAGGAGAAGAAAGCAAGGCAGGGGGGGGCAGCAAAAGAGGGGGGGGGGGGGACGGGCCCCGAAACCAGGGAGAAACCAGCAGGAGGCCAAAAGGAGAACCGAGGACCAAAAAGAGGGGGGCGGGGCCAGGGGCCGGAAGGAGGACAGAGAAGAGGAGAAGAGGAAGGGGAGCCCAGGGGAGCGAGCGGGGGCCGGAGGGGGCACGGCGGGACAGCAGGGGAGGGAGGCAGAGGGGGAGCAGGACAGGACCCGAAGGGACGACAAAGGAGAGCAAGAGGAGACGCAGGGGGGCAGGAGAAGAAAGCAAGGCAGGGGGGGCAGCAAAAGAGGGGGGGGGGGACGGGCCCCGAAACCAGGGAGAAACCAGCAGGAGGCCAAAAGGAGAACCGAGGACCAAAAAGAGGGGGGCGGGGCCAGGGGCCGGAAGGAGGACAGAGAAGAGGAGAAGAGGAAGGGGAGCCCAGGGGGAGCGAGCGGGGGCCGGAGGGGCACGGCGGGACAGCAGGGGGGAGGCAGAGGGGGAGCAGGACAGGACCCGAAGGGACGACAAAGGAGAGCAAGAGGAGACGCAGGGGGGGCAGGAGAAGAAAGCAAGGCAGGGGGGCAGCAAAAGAGGGGGGGGGGGACGGGCCCCGAAACCAGGGAGAAACCAGCAGGAGGCCAAAAGGAGAACCGAGGACCAAAAAGAGGGGGCGGGGCCAGGGGCCGGAAGGAGGACAGAGAAGAGGAGAAGAGGAAGGGAGCCCAGGGGAGCGAGCGGGGGCCGGAGGGGCACGGCGGGACAGCAGGGGAGGGAGGCGGAGGGGGAGCAGGACAGGACCCGAAGGGACGACAAAGGAGAGCAAGAGGAGACGCAGGGGGGCAGGAGAAGAAAGCAAGGCAGGGGGGGCAGCAAAAGAGGGGGGGGGGGACGGGCCCCGAAACCAGGGAGAAACCAGCAGGAGGCCAAAAGGAGAACCGAGGACCAAAAAGAGGGGGCGGGGCCAGGGGCCGCGGAAGGAGGACAGAGAAGAGGAGAAGAGGAAGGGGAGCCCAGGGGGAGCGAGCGGGGGCCGGAGGGGGCACGGCGGGACAGCAGGGGAGGGAGGCGGAGGGGGAGCAGGACAGGACCCGAAGGGACGACAAAGGAGAGCAAGAGGAGACGCAGGGGGGGCAGGAGAAGAAAGCAAGGCAGGGGGGGCAGCAAAAGAGGGGGGGGGGGACGGGCCCCGAAACCAGGGAGAAACCAGCAGGAGGCCAAAAGGGAACCGAGGACCAAAAAGAGGGGGCGGGGCCAGGGGCCCAGAGAAGAGGAGAAGAGGAAGGGAGCCCAGGGGGAGCGAGCGGGGCCGGAGGGGCACGGCGGGACAGCAGGGGAGGGAGGCAGAGGGGGGAGCAGGACAGGACCCGAAGGGACGACAAAGGAGAGCAAGAGGAGACGCAGGGGGGCAGGAGAAGAAAGCAAGGCAGGGGGGGCAGCAAAAGAGGGGGGGGGGGGGACGGGCCCCGAAACCAGGGAGAAACCAGCAGGAGGCCAAAAGGAGAACCGAGGACCAAAAAGAGGGGGCGGGGCCAGGGGCCGGAAGGAGGACAGAGAAGAGGAGAAGAGGAAGGGGAGCCCAGGGGAGCGAGCGGGGGCCGGAGGGGGCACGGCGGGACAGCAGGGGAGGGAGGCAGAGGGGGGAGCAGGACAGGACCCGAAGGGACGACAAAGGAGAGCAAGAGGAGACGCAGGGGGGCAGGAGAAGAAAGCAAGGCAGGGGGGGGCAGCAAAAGAGGGGGGGGGGGACGGGCCCCGAAACCAGGGAGAAACCAGCAGGAGGCCAAAAGGAGAACCGAGGACCAAAAAGAAGGGGCCGGAAGGAGGACAGGGGAGCCCAGGGGAGCGAGCGGGGGCCGGAGGGGCACGGGGGACAGCAGGGGAGGGAGGCAGAGGGGGGAGCAGGACAGGACCCGAAGGGACGACAAAGGAGAGCAAGAGGAGACGCAGGGGGGCAGGAGAAGAAAGCAAGGCAGGGGGGGCAGCAGGGGGGGGGGACGGGCCCCGAAACCAGGGAGAAACCAGCAGGAGGCCAAAAGGAGAACCGAGGACCAAAAAGAGGGGGGCGGGGCCAGGGGGCCGGAAGGAGGACAGAGAAGAGGAGAAGAGGAAGGGGAGCCCAGGGGGAGCGAGCGGGGGCCGGAGCACGGCGGGACAGCAGGGGAGGGAGGGAGGGGGAGCAGGACAGGACCCGAAGGGACGACAAAGGAGAGCAAGAGGAGACGCAGGGGGGCAGGAGAAGAAAGCAAGGCAGGGGGGGCAGCACGGGCCCCGAAACCAGGGGACCAGCAGGAGGCCAAAAGGGAACCGAGGACCAGAGGGGGCGGGGCCAGGGGCGGAAGGAGGACAGAGAAGAGGAGAAGAGGAAGGGAGCCCAGGGGGAGCGAGCGGGGGCCGGAGGGGCACGGCGGGACAGCAGGGGAGGGAGGCAGAGGGGAGCAGGACAGGACCCGAAGGGACGACAAGGAGAGCAAGAGGAGACGCAGGGGGCAGGAGAAGAAAGCAAGGCAGGGGGGGGCAGCAAAAGAGGGGGGGGGGGACGGGCCCCGAAACCAGGGAGAAACCAGCAGGAGGCCAAAAGGAGAACCGAGGACCAAAAAGAGGGGGCGGGGCCAGGGGGCGGAAGGAGGACAGAGAAGAGGAGAAGAGGAAGGGGAGCCCAGGGGAGCGAGCGGGGGCCGGAGGGGGCACGGCGGGACAGCAGGGGAGGGAGGCGGAGGGGGGAGCAGGACAGGACCCGAAGGGACGACAAAGGAGAGCAAGAGGAGACGCAGGGGGCAGGAGAGAAAGCAAGGCAGGGGGGGGCAGCAAAAGAGGGGGGGGGGGACGGGCCCCGAAACCAGGGAGAAACCAGCAGGAGGCCAAAAGGGAACCGAGGACCAAAAGAGGGGGCGGGGCCAGGGGCGCGGAAGGAGGACAGAGAAGAGAGAAGAGGAAGGGGAGCCCAGGGGGAGCGAGCGGGGGCCGGAGGGGCACGGCGGGACAGCAGGGGGGAGGCAGAGGGGGGAGCAGGACAGGACCCGAAGGGACGACAAAGGAGAGCAAGAGGAGACGCAGGGGGGGCAGGAGAAGAAAGCAAGGCAGGGGGGGCAGCAAAAGAGGGGGGGGGGGGACGGGCCCGAAACCAGGGAGAAACCAGCAGGAGGCCAAAAGGAGAACCGAGGACCAAAAAGAGGGGGCGGGGCCAGGGGCGGAAGGAGGACAGAGAAGAGGAGAAGAGGAAGGGGAGCCCAGGGGAGCGAGCGGGGGCCGGAGGGGCACGGCGGGACAGCAGGGGAGGGAGGGAGGGGGGGAGCAGGACAGGACCCGAAGGGACGACAAAGGAGAGCAAGAGGAGACGCAGGGGGGCAGGAGAAGAAAGCAAGGCAGGGGGGGCAGCAAAAGAGGGGGGGGGGGACGGGCCCCGAAACCAGGGAGAAACCAGCAGGAGGCCAAAAGGAGAACCGAGGACCAAAAAGAGGGGGGGGGCCAGGGGCCGGAAGGAGGACAGAGAAGAGGAGAAGAGGAAGGGGAGCCCAGGGGGAGCGAGCGGGGGCCGGAGGGGCACGGCGGGACAGCAGGGGAGGGAGGCGGAGGGGGAGCAGGACAGGACCCGAAGGGACGACAAAGGAGAGCAAGAGGAGACGCAGGGGGGGCAGGAGAAGAAAGCAAGGCAGGGGGGGCAGCAAAAGAGGGGGGGGGGGGGGAGGGGCCCCGAAACCAGGGAGAAACCAGCAGGAGGCCAAAAGGAGAACCGAGGACCAAAAGAGGGGCGGGGCCAGGGGCGCGGAAGGAGGACAGAGAAGAGGAGAAGAGGAAGGGGAGCCCAGGGAGCAGCGGGGGCCGGAGGGGGCACGGCGGGACAGCAGGGAGGGAGGCGGAGGGGGAGCAGGACAGGACCCGAAGGGACGACAAAGGAGAGCAAGAGGAGACGCAGGGGGGCAGGAGAAGAAAGCAAGGCAGGGGGGGCAGCAAAAGAGGGGGGGGGGGACGGGCCCCGAAACCAGGAGAAACCAGCAGGAGGCCAAAAGGGAACCGAGGACCGAGAGGGGCGGGGCCAGGGGCCGGAAGGAGGACAGAGAAGAGGAGAAGAGGAAGGGGAGCCCAGGGGGAGCGAGCGGGGGCCGGAGGGGGCACGGCGGGACAGCAGGGGAGGGAGGCGGAGGGGGAGCAGGACAGGACCCGAAGGGACGACAAAGGAGAGCAAGAGGAGACGCAGGGGGCAGGAGAAGAAAGCAAGGCAGGGGGGGCAGCAAAAGAGGGGGGGGGGGGACGGGCCCCGAAACCAGGGAGAAACCAGCAGGAGGCCAAAAGGGAACCGAGGACCAAAAGAGGGGGCGGGGCCAGGGGCCGGAAGGAGGACAGAGAAGAGGAGAAGAGGAAGGGGAGCCCAGGGGGAGCGAGCGGGGGCCGGAGGGGGCACGGCGGGACAGCAGGGGAGGGAGGCGGAGGGGGAGCAGGACAGGACCCGAAGGGACGACAAAGGAGAGCAAGAGGAGACGCAGGGGGGCAGGAGAAGAAAGCAAGGCAGGGGGGGCAGCAAAAGAGGGGGGGGGGGGGACGGGCCCCGAAACCAGGGAGAAACCAGCAGGAGGCCAAAAGGAGAACCGAGGACCAAAAAGAGGGGGCGGGGCCAGGGGCCGGAAGGAGGACAGAGAAGAGGAGAAGGAAGGGGAGCCCAGGGGGAGCGAGCGGGGGCCGGAGGGGGCACGGCGGGACAGCAGGGGAGGGAGGCGGAGGGGGAGCAGGACAGGACCCGAAGGGACGACAAAGGAGAGCAAGAGGAGACGCAGGGGGGCAGGAGAAGAAAGCAAGGCAGGGGGGGCAGCAAAAGAGGGGGGGGGGGGACGGGCCCCGAAACCAGGGAGAAACCAGCAGGAGGCCAAAAGGGGAACCGAGGACCAAAAAGAGGGGGGCGGGGCCAGGGGCGGAAGGAGGACAGAGAAGAGGAGAAGAGGAAGGGAGCCCAGGGGGAGCGAGCGGGGGCCGGAGGGGGCACGGCGGGACAGCAGGGGAGGGAGGCAGAGGGGGAGCAGGACAGGACCCGAAGGGACGACAAAGGAGAGCAAGAGGAGACGCAGGGGGGGCAGGAGAAGAAAGCAAGGCAGGGGGGGCAGCAAAAGGGGGGGGGGGGGGGACGGGCCCCGAAACCAGGGAGAAACCAGCAGGAGGCCAAAAGGAGAACCGAGGACCAAAAAGAGGGGGCGGGGCCAGGGGCCGGAAGGAGGACAGAGAAGAGGAGAAGAGGAAGGGGAGCCCAGGGGAGCGAGCGGGGGCCGGAGGGGGCACGGCGGGACAGCAGGGGGGAGGCAGAGGGGGGAGCAGGACAGGACCCGAAGGGACGACAAAGGAGAGCAAGAGGAGACGCAGGGGGCAGGAGAAGAAAGCAAGGCAGGGGGGGCAGCAAAAGAGGGGGGGGGGACGGGCCCCGAAACCAGGGAGAAACCAGCAGGAGGCCAAAAGGAGAACCGAGGAAAAAGAGGGGCCAGGGGCCGGAAGTGAGAGGAGAGAGGAAGGGGCCCAGGGGGAGAGCGGGGGCCGGAGTGGGAGGGAGGGGGGGGAGCAGGACAGGAAGGGACGACAAAGGAGAGCAAGAGGAGACGCAGGGGGGGCAGGAGAAGAAAGCAAGGCAGGGGGGGCAGCAAAAGAGGGGGGGGGGGGGACGGGCCCCGAAACCAGGGAGAAACCAGCAGGAGGCCAAAAGGAGAACCGAGGACCAAAAAGAGGGGGCGGGGCCAGGGGCGCGGAAGGAGGACAGAGAGAGGAGAAGAGGAAGGGGAGCCCAGGGGGGAGCGAGCGGGGGCCGGAGGGGCACGGCGGGACAGCAGGGGAGGGAGGCGGAGGGGGAGCAGGACAGGACCCGAAGGGACGACAAAGGAGAGCAAGAGGAGACGCAGGGGGGCAGGAGAAGAAAGCAAGGCAGGGGGGGCAGCAAAAGAGGGGGGGGGGACGGGCCCCGAAACCAGGGAGAAACCAGCAGGAGGCCAAAAGGAGAACCGAGGACCAAAAAGAGGGGGGCGGGGCCAGGGGCGGAAGGAGGACAGAGAAGAGGAGAAGAGGAAGGGGAGCCCAGGGGGAGCGAGCGGGGGCCGGAGGGGCACGGCGGGACAGCAGGGGAGGGAGGCAGAGGGGGAGCAGGACAGGACCCGAAGGGACGACAAAGGAGAGCAAGAGGAGACGCAGGGGGGCAGGAGAAGAAAGCAAGGCAGGGGGGGCAGCAAAAGAGGGGGGGGGGGGGGACGGGCCCCGAAACCAGGGAGAAACCAGCAGGAGGCCAAAAGGAGAACCGAGGACCAAAAAGAGGGGGGGGGCCAGGGGCCGGAAGGAGGACAGAGAAGAGGAGAAGAGGAAGGGGAGCCCAGGGGGAGCGAGCGGGGGCCGGAGGGGCACGGCGGGACAGCAGGGAGGGAGCAGAGGGGGAGCAGGACAGGACCCGAAGGTACGACAAAGGAGAGCAAGAGGAGACGCAGGGGGGGCAGGAGAAGAAAGCAAGGCAGGGGGGGCAGCAAAAGAGGGGGGGGGGGGGACGGGCCCGAAACCAGGGAGAAACCAGCAGGAGGCCAAAAAGGAGAACCGAGGACCAAAAAAGGGGGGCGGGGCCAGGGGCGCGGAAGGAGGACAGAGAAGAGGAGAAGAGGAAGGGAGCCCAGGGGGAGCGAGCGGGGGCCGGAGGGGCACGGCGGGACAGCAGGGGATGGAGGCGAGGGGGGAGCAGGACAGGACCCGAAGGACGACAAAGGAGAGCAAGAGGAGACGCAGGGGGGCAGGAGAAGAAAGCAAGGCAGGGGGGGGCAGCAAAGAGGGGGGGGGGGGGACGGGCCCCGAAACCAGGGAGAAACCAGCAGGAGGCCAAAAGGAGAACCGAGGACCAAAAGAGGGGGCGGGGCCAGGGGCCGGAAGGAGGACAGAGAAGAGAGAAGAGGAAGGGGAGCCCAGGGGGAGCGAGCGGGGGCCGGAGGGGGCACGGCGGGACAGCAGGGGAGGGAGGCAGAGGGGGGAGCAGGACAGGACCCGAAGGGACGACAAAGGAGAGCAAGAGGAGACGCAGGGGGGCAGGAGAAGAAAGCAAGGCAGGGGGGGCAGCAAAAGAGGGGGGGGGGGGGGACGGGCCCCGAAACCAGGGAGAAACCAGCAGGAGGCCAAAAGGAGAACCGAGGACCAAAAAGAGGGGGCGGGGCCAGGGGCCGGAAGGAGGACAGAGAAGAGAGAAGAGGAAGGGGAGCCCAGGGGGAGCGAGCGGGGGCCGGAGGGGGCACGGCGGGACAGCAGGGGAGGAGGCGGAGGGGGAGCAGGACAGGACCCGAAGGGACGACAAAGGAGAGCAAGAGGAGACGCAGGGGGGCAGGAGAAGAAAGTCAAGGCAGGGGGGGCAGCAAAAGAGGGGGGGGGGGGGACGGGCCCCGAAACCAGGGAGAAACCAGCAGGAGGCCAAAAGGAGAACCGAGGACCAAAAAGAGGGGGCGGGCCAGGGGCCGAAGGAGGACAGAGAAGAGGAGAAAGGAAGGGGAGCCCAGGGGGAGCGAGCGGGGGCCGGAGGGGCACGGCGGGACAGCAGGGGAGGGAGGCAGAGGGGGAGCAGGACAGGACCCGAAGGGACGACAAAGGAGAGCAAGAGAGACGCAGGGGGGCAGGAGAAGAAAGCAAGGCAGGGGGGCAGCAAAAGAGGGGGGGGGGGGGACGGGCCCCGAAACCAGGGAGAAACCAGCAGGAGGCCAAAAGGGAAACCGAGGACCAAAAGAGGGGGCGGGCCAGGGGCCGGAAGGAGGACAGAGAAGAGGAGAAGAGGAAGGGGAGCCCAGGGGGAGCGAGCGGGGGCCGGAGGGGCACGGCGGGACAGCAGGGGAGGGAGGCAGAGGGGGGAGCAGGACAGGACCCGAAGGGACGACAAGGAGAGCAAGAGGAGACGCAGGGGGGCAGGAGAAGAAAGCAAGGCAGGGGGGGCAGCAAAAAGGGGGGGGGGGGGGGACGGGCCCCGAAACCAGGGAGAAACCAGCAGGAGGCCAAAAGGAGAACCGAGGACCAAAAAGAGGGGGCGGGGCCAGGGGCCGGAAGGAGGACAGAGAAGAGGAGAAGAGGAAGGGGAGCCCAGGGGGAGCGAGCGGGGGCCGGAGGGGCACGGCGGGACAGCAGGGGAGGGAGGCGGAGGGGGGAGCAGGACAGGACCCGAAGGGACGACAAAGGAGAGCAAGAGGAGACGCAGGGGGGCAGGAGAAGAAAGCAAGGCAGGGGGGGCAGCAAAAGAGGGGGGGGGGGGGACGGGCCCCGAAACCAGGGAGAAACCAGCAGGAGGCCAAAAGGAGAACCGAGGACCAAAAAGAGGGGGGCGGGCCAGGGGCCGGAAGGAGGACAGAGAAGAGAGAAGAGGAAGGGGAGCCCAGGGGAGCGAGCGGGGGCCGGAGGGGGCACGGCGGGACAGCAGGGGAGGGAGGCGGAGGGGGAGCAGGACAGGACCCGAAGGGACGACAAAGGAGAGCAAGAGGAGACGCAGGGGGGGCAGGAGAAGAAAGCAAGGCAGGGGGGGCAGCAAAAGAGGGGGGGGGGGGGGACGGGCCCCGAAACCAGGGAGAAACCAGCAGGAGGCCAAAAGGAGAACCGAGGACCAAAAGAGGGGGGCGGGGCCAGGGGCCGGAAGGAGGACAGAGAAGAGGAGAAGAGGAAGGGAGCCCAGGGGAGCGAGCGGGGGCCGGAGGGGGCACGGCGGGACAGCAGGGGAGGGAGGCAGAGGGGGGAGCAGGACAGGACCCGAAGGGACGACAAAGGAGAGCAAGAGGAGACGCAGGGGGGCAGGAGAAGAAAGCAAGGCAGGGGGGGCAGCAAAAGAGGGGGGGGGGGGGACGGGCCCCGAAACCAGGGAGAAACCAGCAGGAGGCCAAAAGGAGAACCGAGGACCAAAAAGAGGGGGCGGGGCCAGGGGCCGGAAGGAGGACAGAGAAGAGAGAAGAGGAAGGGGAGCCCAGGGGAGCGAGCGGGGGCCGGAGGGGGCACGGCGGGACAGCAGGGGAGGAGGCAGAGGGGGGAGCAGGACAGGACCCGAAGGGACGACAAAGGAGAGCAAGAGAGACGCAGGGGGGCAGGAGAAGAAGCAAGGCAGGGGGGGCAGCAAAAGAGGGGGGGGGGGGGACGGGCCCCGAAACCAGGGAGAAACCAGCAGGAGGCCAAAAGGAGAACCGAGGACCAAAAGAGGGGGCGGGGCCAGGGGCCGGAAGGAGGACAGAGAAGAGGAGAAGAGGAAGGGGAGCCCAGGGGGAGCGAGCGGGGGCCGGAGGGGGCACGGCGGGACAGCAGGGGAGGGAGGCGGAGGGGGAGCAGGACAGGACCCGAAGGGACGACAAAGGAGAGCAAGAGGAGACGCAGGGGGGCAGGAGAAGAAAGCAAGGCAGGGGGGGCAGCAAAAGAGGGGGGGGGGGGGACGGGCCCCGAAACCAGGGAGAAACCAGCAGGAGGCCAAAAGGAGAACCGAGGACCAAAAAGAGGGGGGCGGGGCCAGGGCGCGGAAGGAGGACAGAGAAGAGGAGAAGAGGAAGGGGAGCCCAGGGGGAGCGAGCGGGGGCCGGAGGGGCACGGCGGGACAGCAGGGGAGGGAGGCGGAGGGGGGAGCAGGACAGGACCCGAAGGGACGACAAAGGAGAGCAAGAGGAGACGCAGGGGGGCAGGAGAAGAAAGCAAGGCAGGGGGGGCAGCAAAAGAGGGGGGGGGGGGGGACGGGCCCCGAAACCAGGGAGAAACCAGCAGGAGGCCAAAAGGAGAACCGAGGACCAAAAAGAGGGGGCGGGGCCAGGGGCCGGAAGGAGGACAGAGAGAGAGAAGAGGAAGGGAGCCCAGGGGGAGCGAGCGGGGGCCGGAGGGGGCACGGCGGGACAGCAGGGGAGGGAGGCAGAGGGGGAGCAGGACAGGACCCGAAGGGACGACAAAGGAGAGCAAGAGGAGACGCAGGGGGGCAGGAGAAGAAGGCAAGGCAGGGGGGGCAGCAAAAGAGGGGGGGGGGGGACGGGCCCCGAAACCAGGGAGAAACCAGCAGGAGGCCAAAAGGAGAACCGAGGACCAAAAGAGGGGGCGGGGCCAGGGGCGCGGAAGGAGGACAGAGAAGAGGAGAAGAGGAAGGGGAGCCCAGGGGACGAGCGGGGGCCGGAGGGGGCACGGCGGGACAGCAGGGGAGGGAGGCGGAGGGGGAGCAGGACAGGACCCGAAGGGACGACAAAGGAGAGCAAGAGGAGACGCAGGGGGGCAGGAGAAGAAAGCAAGGCAGGGGGGGCAGCAAAAGAGGGGGGGGGGGGACGGGCCCCGAAACCAGGGAGAAACCAGCAGGAGGCCAAAAGGAGAACCGAGGACCAAAAAGAGGGGGCGGGGCCAGGGGCCGGAAGGAGGACAGAGAAGAGGAGAAGAGGAAGGGGAGCCCAGGGGGAGCGAGCGGGGGCCGGAGGGGGCACGGCGGGACAGCAGGGGAGGGAGGCGAGGGGGGAGCAGGACAGGACCCGAAGGGACGACAAAGGAGAGCAAGAGGAGACGCAGGGGGGCAGGAGAAGAAAGCAAGGCAGGGGGGGCAGCAAAAGAGGGGGGGGGGGGGACGGGCCCCGAAACCAGGGAGAAACCAGCAGGAGGCCAAAAGGAGAACCGAGGACCAAAAAGAGGGGGCGGGGCCAGGGGCCGGAAGGAGGACAGAGAAGAGGAGAAGAGGAAGGGGAGCCCAGGGGAGCGAGCGGGGGCCGGAGGGGCACGGCGGGACAGCAGGGGAGGGAGGCGAGGGGGGAGCAGGACAGGACCCGAAGGGACGACAAAGGAGAGCAAGAGGAGACGCAGGGGGGCAGGAGAAGAAGGCAAGGCAGGGGGGGCAGCAAAAGAGGGGGGGGGGGGGACGGGCCCCGAAACCAGGGAGAAACCAGCAGGAGGCCAAAAGGAGAACCGAGGACCAAAAAGAGGGGCGGGGCCAGGGGCGCGGAAGGAGGACAGAGAAGAGGAGAAGAGGAAGGGGAGCCCAGGGGGAGCGAGCGGGGGCCGGAGGGGGCACGGCGGGACAGCAGGGGAGGAGGCGAGGGGGGAGCAGGACAGGACCCGAAGGGACGACAAAGGAGAGCAAGAGGAGACGCAGGGGGGCAGGAGAAGAAAGCAAGGCAGGGGGGGCAGCAAAAGAGGGGGGGGGGGGGGACGGGCCCCGAAACCAGGGAGAAACCAGCAGGAGGCCAAAAGGAGAACCGAGGACCAAAAAGAGGGGCGGGGCCAGGGGCGCGGAAGGAGGACAGAGAAGAGGAGAAGAGGAAGGGGAGCCCAGGGGGAGCGAGCGGGGGCCGGAGGGGGCACGGCGGGACAGCAGGGGAGGGAGGCAGAGGGGGAGCAGGACAGGACCCGAAGGGACGACAAAGGAGAGCAAGAGGAGACGCAGGGGGGCAGGAGAAGAAGGCAAGGCAGGGGGGGCAGCAAAAGAGGGGGGGGGGGGACGGGCCCCGAAACCAGGGAGAAACCAGCAGGAGGCCAAAAGGAGAACCGAGGACCAAAAAGAGGGGGCGGGGCCAGGGGCGCGGAAGGAGGACAGAGAAGAGAGAAGAGGAAGGGGAGCCCAGGGGGAGCGAGCGGGGGCCGGAGGGGCACGGCGGGACAGCAGGGGAGGGAGGCAGAGGGGGAGCAGGACAGGACCCGAAGGGACGACAAAGGAGAGCAAGAGGAGACGCAGGGGGGGCAGGAGAAGAAGCAAGGCAGGGGGGGCAGCAAAAGAGGGGGGGGGGGGACGGGCCCCGAAACCAGGGAGAAACCAGCAGGAGGCCAAAAGGAGAACCGAGGACCAAAAAGAGGGGGCGGGGCCAGGGGCGCGGAAGGAGGACAGAGAAGAGGAGAAGAGGAAGGGGAGCCCAGGGGGAGCGAGCGGGGGCCGGAGGGGGCACGGCGGGACAGCAGGGGAGGGAGGCGAGGGGGAGCAGGACAGGACCCGAAGGGACGACAAAGGAGAGCAAGAGGAGACGCAGGGGGGCAGGAGAAGAAAGCAAGGCAGGGGGGGCAGCAAAAGAGGGGGGGGGGGGGACGGGCCCCGAAACCAGGGAGAAACCAGCAGGAGGCCAAAAGGAGAACCGAGGACCAAAAAGAGGGGGCGGGGCCAGGGGCCGGAAGGAGGACAGAGAAGAGGAGAAGAGGAAGGGGAGCCCAGGGGGAGCGAGCGGGGGCCGGAGGGGGCACGGCGGGACAGCAGGGGAGGGAGGCAGAGGGGGAGCAGGACAGGACCCGAAGGGACGACAAAGGAGAGCAAGAGGAGACGCAGGGGGGCAGGAGAAGAAAGCAAGGCAGGGGGGGCAGCAAAAGAGGGGGGGGGGGGACGGGCCCCGAAACCAGGGAGAAACCAGCAGGAGGCCAAAAGGAGAACCGAGGACCAAAAGAGGGGCGGGGCCAGGGGCCGGAAGGAGGACAGAGAAGAGGAGAAGAGGAAGGGGAGCCCAGGGGGAGCGAGCGGGGGCCGGAGGGGGCACGGCGGGACAGCAGGGGAGGGAGGCAGAGGGGGAGCAGGACAGGACCCGAAGGGACGACAAAGGAGAGCAAGAGGAGACGCAGGGGGGCAGGAGAAGAAAGCAAGGCAGGGGGGCAGCAAAAGAGGGGGGGGGGGGGACGGGCCCCGAAACCAGGGAGAAACCAGCAGGAGGCCAAAAGGAGAACCGAGGACCAAAAAGAGGGGGCGGGGCCAGGGGCCGGAAGGAGGACAGAGAAGAGGAGAAGAGGAAGGGGAGCCCAGGGGGAGCGAGCGGGGGCCGGAGGGGGCACGGCGGACAGCAGGGGAGGAGGCGAGGGGGGAGCAGGACAGGACCCGAAGGGACGACAAAGGAGAGCAAGAGGAGACGCAGGGGGGCAGGAGAAGAAAGCAAGGCAGGGGGGCAGCAAAAGAGGGGGGGGGGGGGACGGGCCCCGAAACCAGGGAGAAACCAGCAGGAGGCCAAAAGGAGAACCGAGGACCAAAAAGAGGGGCGGGCCAGGGGCGCGAAGAGGACAGAGAAGAGGAGAAGAGGAAGGGGAGCCCAGGGGAGCGAGCGGGGGCCGGAGGGGGCACGGCGGGACAGCAGGGGAGGGAGGCAGAGGGGGGAGCAGGACAGGACCCGAAGGGACGACAAAGGAGAGCAAGAGGAGACGCAGGGGGGCAGGAGAAGAAGCAAGGCAGGGGGGGCAGCAAAAGAGGGGGGGGGGGGGACGGGCCCCGAAACCAGGGAGAAACCAGCAGGAGGCCAAAAGGAGAACCGAGGACCAAAAAGAGGGGGCGGGGCCAGGGGCCGGAAGGAGGACAGAGAAGAGGAGAAGAGGAAGGGAGCCCAGGGGAGCGAGCGGGGGCCGGAGGGGCACGGCGGGACAGCAGGGGAGGGAGGCGGAGGGGGGAGCAGGACAGGACCCGAAGGGACGACAAAGGAGAGCAAGAGGAGACGCAGGGGGCAGGAGAAGAAGGCAAGGCAGGGGGGGCAGCAAAAGAGGGGGGGGGGGGGACGGGCCCCGAAACCAGGGAGAAACCAGCAGGAGGCCAAAAGGAGAACCGAGGACCAAAAAGAGGGGGCGGGGCCAGGGGCGCGGAAGGAGGACAGAGAAGAGGAGAAGAGGAAGGGGAGCCCAGGGGGAGCGAGCGGGGGCCGGAGGGGCACGGCGGGACAGCAGGGGAGGGAGGCAGAGGGGGAGCAGGACAGGACCCGAAGGGACGACAAAGGAGAGCAAGAGGAGACGCAGGGGGGCAGGAGAAGAAGCAAGGCAGGGGGGGCAGCAAAAGAGGGGGGGGGGGGGGACGGGCCCCGAAACCAGGGAGAAACCAGCAGGAGGCCAAAGGAGAACCGAGGACCAAAAAGAGGGGGCGGGGCCAGGGGCCGGAAGAGGACAGAGAAGAGGAGAAGAGGAAGGGGAGCCCAGGGGAGCGAGCGGGGGCCGGAGGGGGCACGGCGGGACAGCAGGGGAGGGAGGCGGAGGGGAGCAGGACAGGACCCGAAGGGACGACAAAGGAGAGCAAGAGGAGACGCAGGGGGGCAGGAGAAGAAGCAAGGCAGGGGGGGCAGCAAAAGAGGGGGGGGGGGGGGACGGGCCCCGAAACCAGGGAAAACCAGCAGGAGGCCAAAAGGAGAACCGAGGACCAAAAAGAGGGGGGCGGGGCCAGGGGCGCGGAAGGAGGACAGAGAAGAGGAGAAGAGGAAGGGGAGCCCAGGGGAGCGAGCGGGGGCCGGAGGGGGCACGGCGGGACAGCAGGGGAGGGAGGCGGAGGGGGGAGCAGGACAGGACCCGAAGGACGACAAAGGAGAGCAAGAGGAGACGCAGGGGGGCAGGAGAAGAAGGCAAGGCAGGGGGGGCAGCAAAAGAGGGGGGGGGGGGGGACGGGCCCCGAAACCAGGGAGAAACCAGCAGGAGGCCAAAAGGAGAACCGAGGACCAAAAAGAGGGGGGCGGGGCCAGGGGCGCGGAAGGAGGACAGAGAAGAGGAGAAGAGGAAGGGGAGCCCAGGGGGAGCGAGCGGGGGCCGGAGGTGGCACGGCGGGACAGCAGGGGAGGGAGGCGGAGGGGGAGCAGGACAGGACCCGAAGGGACGACAAAGGAGAGCAAAGGAGACGCAGGGGGGGCAGGAGAAGAAGGCAAGGCAGGGGGGGCCAGCAAAAGAGGGGGGGGGGGGACGGGCCCCGAAACCAGGGAGAAACCAGCAGGAGGCCAAAAGGAGAACCGAGGACCAAAAAGAGGGGGCGGGGCCAGGGGCGCGGAAGGAGGACAGAGAAGAGAGAAGAGGAAGGGAGCCCAGGGGGAGCGAGCGGGGGCCGGAGGGGGCACGGCGGGACAGCAGGGGAGGGAGGCAGAGGGGGGAGCAGGACAGGACCCGAAGGGACGACAAAGGAGAGCAAGAGGAGACGCAGGGGGGCAGGAGAAGAAGGCAAGGCAGGGGGGCAGCAAAAGAGGGGGGGGGGGGACGGGCCCCGAAACCAGGGAGAAACCAGCAGGAGGCCAAAAGGAGAACCGAGGACCAAAAAGAGGGGGCGGGCCAGGGGCGGAAGGAGGACAGAGAAGAGGAGAAGAGGAAGGGGAGCCCAGGGGGAGCGAGCGGGGGCCGGAGGGGGCACGGCGGGACAGCAGGGGAGGGAGGCAGAGGGGGAGCAGGACAGGACCCGAAGGGACGACAAAGGAGAGCAAGAGAGACGCAGGGGGGCAGGAGAAGAAAGCAAGGCAGGGGGGGCCAGCAAAAGAGGGGGGGGGGAGGGCCCCGAAACCAGGGAGAAACCAGCAGGAGGCCAAAAGGAGAACCGAGGACCAAAAGAGGGGGGCGGGGCCAGGGGCCGAAGGAGGACAGAGAAGAGGAGAAGAGAAGGGGAGCCCAGGGGAGCGAGCGGGGGCCGGAGGGGCACGGCGGGACAGCAGGGAGGGAGCAGAGGGGGAGCAGGACAGGACCCGAAGGGACGACAAAGGAGAGCAAGAGGAGACGCAGGGGGGCAGGAGAAGAAAGCAAGGCAGGGGGGGCAGCAAAAGAGGGGGGGGGGGACGGGCCCCGAAACCAGGGAGAAACCAGCAGGAGGCCAAAAGGAGAACCGAGGACCAAAAAGAGGGGGCGGGGCCAGGGGCCGGAAGGAGGACAGAGAAGAGGAGAAGAGGAAGGGAGCCCAGGGGAGCGAGCGGGGGCCGGAGGGGGCACGGCGGGACAGCAGGGGAGGGAGGCGGAGGGGGAGCAGGACAGGACCCGAAGGGACGACAAAGGAGAGCAAGAGGAGACGCAGGGGGGCAGGAGAAGAAAGCAAGGCAGGGGGGGCAGCAAAAGAGGGGGGGGGGGGACGGGCCCCGAAACCAGGGAGGAAACCAGCAGGAGGCCAAAAGGAGAACCGAGGACCAAAAAGAGGGGGCGGGGCCAGGGGCCGGAAGGAGGACAGAGAAGAGAGAAGAGGAAGGGAGCCCAGGGGGAGCGAGCGGGGGCCGGAGGGGGCACGGCGGGACAGCAGGGAGGAGGCGAGGGGGGAGCAGGACAGGACCCGAATGGGACGACAAAGGAGAGCAATGAGGAGACGCAGGGGGGCAGGAGAAGAAAGCAAGGCAGGGGGGGCAGCAAAAGAGGGGGGGGGGGGGACGGGCCCCGAAACAGGGAGAAACCAGCAGGAGGCCAAAAGGAGAACCGAGGACCAAAAAGAGGGGGCGGGCCAGGGGCGGAAGGAGGACAGAGAAGAGGAGAATAGGAAGGGGAGCCCAGGGGGAGCGAGCGGGGGCCGGAGGGGCACGGCGGGACAGCAGGGGAGGGAGGCAGAGGGGGAGCAGGACAGGACCCGAAGGGACGACAAAGGAGAGCAAGAGGAGACGCAGGGGGGGCAGGAGAAGAAAGGCAAGGCAGGGGGGGCAGCAAAAGAGGGGGGGGGGGGACGGGCCCCGAAACCAGGGAGAAACCAGCAGGAGGCCAAAAGGAGAACCGAGGACCAAAAAGAGGGGCGGGGCCAGGGCGCGGAAGGAGGACAGAGAAGAGGAGAAGAGGAAGGGGAGCCCAGGGGGAGCGAGCGGGGGCCGGAGGGGCACGGCGGGACAGCAGGGGAGGGAGGCAGAGGGGGGAGCAGGACAGGACCCGAAGGGACGACAAAGGAGAGCAAGAGGAGACGCAGGGGGCAGGAGAGAAGAAGCAAGGCAGGGGGGGGCAGCAAAAGAGGGGGGGGGGGACGGGCCCCGAAACCAGGGAGAAACCAGCAGGAGGCCAAAAAGGAGAACCGAGGACCAAAAGAGGGGGGGCGGGGCCAGGGGGCGGAAGGAGGACAGAGAAGAGGAGAAGAGGAAGGGGAGCCCAGGGGAGCGAGCGGGGGCCGGAGGGGGCACGGCGGGACAGCAGGGGAGGGAGGCGGAGGGGGGAGCAGGACAGGACCCGAAGGGACGACAAAGGAGAGCAAGAGGAGACGCAGGGGGGGCAGGAGAAGAAAGCAAGGCAAGGGGGGGGGCAGCAAAAGAGGGGGGGGGGGGGGGACGGGCCCCGAAACCAGGGAGAAACCAGCAGGAGGCCAAAAGGAGAACCGAGGACCAAAAAGAGGGGGCGGGGCCAGGGCCGGAAGGAGGACAGAGAAGAGGAGAAGAGGAAGGGGAGCCCAGGGGAGCGAG